>VNJR01001604.1:0-33164 GCA_008042585.1 Drosophila punjabiensis
ATCCGTAAATTTGTAGAAAAAAAATTATAACTTCACTGTTTTTTAACATATCTTGATCAACTCTCGGTTATAAGCTTTATATATTGATTCAGATTTTCGGATTTAATTTTATAAAAATCGGACTTCTATATCATATAGCTGCCATACGAACGGTCGTGAAATTATCAGAAAAAAAATTATAGCTCTGTCAGTTTTCAACATAATTTCTTCTACTTTTAGATACTAGAGGTTCATATTTTTTCAGATTTTTGTTGTAAATTTCATAAGAATCGGACGACTATATCATATAGCTACCATACAAACGATCAGTAAATGTGGAGAAAAAAATATTTTACTTTACATGTAAAAATGTAAAAAAATGTAACAAAAATGTAAAACTGTTAAAATTGTATGAATATGAAAGTAGTTCATATTATATTATATTGGGATAGATTATAATTTATACAATTGGAATCTGCAAGGGTATACCAACTTCGGCGTGCCGAAGTTAGCTTCCTTTCTTGTTTCAGAATTTTGTTGTAAATTTCATAAGAATCGGACGACTATATCATATAGCTGCCATATAAACGATCGGTAAACGTGGAGAAAAAATATATTTTACTTTACATGGAAAAATGTGAAAAAATGTAAAAAAGATGTAAAACTGTAAAAATTGTATGAATATGAAAGTAGTTCATATTTTATTATATTGGGATAGATTATAATTCATACAATTGGAATCTGCAAGGGTATACCAACTTCGGCGTGCCGAAGTTAGCTTCCTTTCTTGTTTTAACCTTATATACTTTTTTTTTATATTTTGGAGGTTTAAAGCCTTTGAAAAATTCCAAATTCGCCTGTTCTTTGTTTTTTTTTCACAAACAATAAATTCTTTGAAAAAACATATACAATAAAAGTTATTAATTTAATCAAAAAGTCATCAAATTAACCAGAATCGATTACAAAAATTATCTTGTCAGTCATATAACGACGAATCATTAATGAAATATTTGTATTTCATTGAGTAAAAACCCTTATCAATTGGTTGAACAATCAAAGTCCAATTCGGAAAATGATGAAAAATTAACCAGAATTAAAACATAGCCTTAACCCTAGGAGGTCAATAAATCGGCGATTAACAGGGAATTCCACCGGTTTTATAGCTTATTTGTTAATATTCAGTAAATAAATAAAAATGATTTACTCAATATTCAAGCTAAAAACCCTCTGACCATTCTATAGAAAAATGTTTGATTCGTTTTTGTTTAAGATTAAATATAATTCTAAGGAAATACCATGAAACACGTGGGGTTGATTTTTTTTTTGCTTGGCAACACAAATTTCGTCTTTATTTTGATTCAATTTATTTCGCCTCTTATCAACCGAAATTTTTGACAGACAAGTGAGGAAAAAAAAAAACGTTTCTAGTGTTAATTTCAATCAAAACAACTTCTCGAATTAACTGTGAATTCAGAGGGGATGGGGAGAGAGTTGTACTGAAAGGAGAGAGAGTGCGCCTGCGCCAAAGAGAGTGGGAGCCATAAGAGAGAGAGCAAGAGAAACCGCAGAAAAACATGTGCGCAAGTGACTTGCTGTTTTTGCACCAGAGCGACTAGCTCCACATTGGCGCTCTTTCCCAACAGCCATCTTTCTCTTTCTGGCACTCGTGTGCGCTTGCTTGTGTGCTTTTTTGTTGTTGACGATCAAAACAGAATTAAAATTTTACGCATAAATTTTTCTTAGAAATGCGCAGTGGTGTGTGTGTGAGGCATTGGCCCCAGCTCCCCCTCCCTCAATCGCCCTCCCTCTCGCTCTCTTTCCCGCGCACTGTCTGTCTGTGTGTGTTGTTGGTATTTTTGTTGTTTTTATTTGCGTTGTCGCGCCAGGCAAGCAAAGTGTACGAGTGGGAGGGAGAGGTGTGTATTGGGGGCCCTGACATTTCGTCGCCGCTCTTCTTCTTCGCCTTCTTCTTGCCGTTGGTGTGTGTGTGTTTGTGTTATTGTTGCTTTTGTTTTTTATGCCGCTCTGTATGATGAAATGTTTGTTTTGCACAGCGAAATGTGTTGGCGACTGCGACGTCGACGTCGACTGCGGCAGCGACGCTTGCTACACTTGCTACAGCGATTTTTGTTTTTCATTCGGTTCTCCGTTTGTTATTTTGGAACACACTTACTGAAAGGGTGTTGATATTATTTAAGAATCTTCACTTTGCGTTAGGATTAGGCATCGAAATAGGGAAGTGTTTGCAATTAGAAAAACTATAGGCACCTATTTTTTTGAGGGTACATGACAACGACAACATTTATAAGGACCTATGTAAATAAATGTCTGGATCTATAACAGCAAGAGATCTACTTTTGGGTTGGCCTAGAATTTTATTTTTTAAAATAGAGAGGATAAGATTATTGCAATCATGTATAAACATAATTTTGGTTAATAGAATATCCTTCATTTGAATACTAATATTATATAAATAATTATATCCTTAAATTTGATACTATTATTGTATAAATACCTTAATATTGAAAAGTACAAAAGCTATAGCTACCAATTTTGGTATACATGGTCACAAGAAAGTGGTAAAAGTGAAAAAAATTGTTCTACCAATTTAATAGGGCTCAAATCTCGGGATCTAAAACTGGTAGAGCTACCAATTTTAGGATTCGAAGTTAAAAGAAGAATATAATTGCTAACAAATAATGAATGTTTGCCTGAAACATTTTTTTTAAGAAGAAGAAGATAAGAAAAAGATGGCATTCAAAAATTTAAGTTATCTCTTTCCATTTCGATAGTATCAATGCGATAATCTCGAATACTATTAAAGCTATAGCTCCCAATTTTGGTATGTGAGCTTTAACGAAAACCCCGAACATAACAAATATGACAGCTGCCTCTCTTAGGAAATTATAAACTTTTTGCCATAATTCATAAGATAAAGCTAATAATTTTGAGATTTTGGATACTAAAACATTTTAAATTTTCGTAGTAAAAACGGTTTAAGACATTTTTTCTTAGCTTAATGGAGTAAGGTAATTTAAATCTAGCTTTTTAATTATTATTATGAATTCAAAAACATTTGTTTATTTCCCTCCATAATTTCAATTACAACTTAAATTGTTTTAATTAATTTGGTATTCTACCTTTATGTGCTGGTTGTCTCTATTTAGCAAATAATTAATTTTACTAACTACTAGTAGCTTTTGAGTATTGAAAACTTTGCTTTATATGTACGTTAGGAGGTCCTTGTTTTTATTGTTGCTCTAGTGACGTTTTTGTTTTGTGGTTACCACCCAGTGGATTCCTCTTCCCCCCCCCCCCCTGTGCTCTGTGGCGGCTCTGGTTGGGGGCCGTCCTTGTCCGGGCGTGATTCGTTCTTCGTTGGAAGCTTTTGTTTTTACTTGGCGCTCTGTTGTTTGTCAGACTTATCAAAACAAAATGCCAGGAGTTGTAGTTGTTGTTGTTGTTGTTGGTGCTTCTCCTAGCCTGTTTTCGTTCGCTTTTTGCTGCTGCTGTTTTTCTGGAAAACAAATGAAAATTTTTACCAAGGAAAAGGAAAAGAGAATATAAAACTTGGCGCCTGGACTTTTTGTGGGTTTTTTCTATGTTTGTGTGTGTGTGTGTTTTTTTTTCGACCCGACGGCGTGGGAGTGGGTGGTATTTTGGGAGCGTGGCCCCGGCTAAATGCATGCAACTTGTTTGTCCAAGGCATGTCACCTTTGCTTTCTAGTTTTGTGGTTCCCATAAGGCTTTTTGACATTTATGGCCATCCAAATAGTGACAGGCTCTAACAAGAAATATAACAAAAAGTTAAGAAAATGAAGACGCTTAAGAAACTAATAACTAAGTGCATTTTGCAATTATTTAAAAAATGTTTTAACATACGAAAGGATTTTAAGGATTCTAAGAACTATTTTATTATAATATTTAACTTAAATCTGGTTTGCTAGAAGGGATTAACGTAAAGTAGACTTTGGTTATTATTTTATATATTATTTTAGAAATAATTGATATAAATACTAAGGCACCCCATAGAATACTCCATATTATTCAAGAAAACTAATGAAATTAAGTATAAAAATAAATTTAAAAAATTTAATATCTTAGATAAATGCTTCATCGATGAGTAATTTGTATTTATTGAGTTTTAATCGACTTTTTACCTTTATCATCACTTATCAAATAACTAATACTCAGATACCTTAATTACCAATCAATTCATTTTCGATTATATTAAGGTGACAAATTGTGTAAATAAATATTATAACCAAACTCTGAAAGAATGTTTCTTATTCTTAGTTTTTAGAATTTTCTTAAGATGTTATTTTAGTTGGAAGCTTAAGTTTAAGAGCAAGCAAAAGTGCTACGTAAACTTGGCGCATCAAGTAAAAAATTTTTTTTTATTTGTGCGTTAAACTTTAAATTATTAATTAACTCAATTCAAACTAATTAATTGATTCAAGTGCCAAGGATTTATTTCAGCTTGGTTTGCACAACACAAGAAATCGGTTCTGACCAGACAGCTGGTTTCTTTTCACATTGTCATTTTATTTTCCTTTAATTTTCTCAGTTTTTTCCTATTTTTTTTATTTGTTTTGTTTTCGCTTTAGTCTCGTGTTGTAGTATTATTATTATTTTTTTTTTTTCTGTTCCTGCGTCATTATTATTTGCGTGTGCAGGCACCAACAACGCCGCCCACGCCCCCTTTTTAGACGCCGCCCACCAACGGATTTGCCACCCTCTCTCCCCCGTTATCGCCACGCCACCTTAAGCACGCCCACTAGCAGCCCATCGACTTCTCTCCCCCCACCCCCTTATATTGTTATGTATTTTTGTTCATATTTTGCAATTGTTTTGCTTCTGCAGTATTTTCCTCAAGACAAGTGAACAACAAGAAACCAACAAAAACAATAAGAAGAAAACAATATAGTTGCTGCTGCTGTTGTTGTTGTTGTTGTTGTTTCGGTTTGTTGTCCCGCAATGTTGTGGCTAAGCTAGCTAGACTCACGCACTGCGACCCATCTGCCACCCAACGCCCCTCTGTTAGGATCCCACGCAACCTTGAACACTTGAAAAAATTAATATTTCTAAGAAAAAAAAAATATATCTATAAAAGTGTTTAACTGTATGGAAAATTTGTTTGTCTAATTTGCTTGCATAATTTTATCAGGAACCATAATCGCTATAAGTTTTTTTTATAATCACGTGATAATGATTACACATTGATTCATTTTTTTATCAGTAATAATGATTAAAATTGAGATATATTATATAAATCAATAATAATCATTAGTACTAAGCAAAAAAATAAAATATAAACCAAGTATAATGATTATTATGAATTTGTATTTTATTTTTGGCTCAAAATGAAAGTACATTAATTACAAGAAGGTTATGAATTTTTTTGCTGAGTTCGTAGAATACAATTGAATGTCCTCTAAAAAGAAATTCTACAAACTTGGCAAAAGAAATATTTATATTTATTTCTTGTATTTATTGTAGACTTCTATTTGAACAAAAAAATAAATAAAATAAAAATACAAAATAATCATTATTGTGATTTTTATTGATTTGCTCAATAATAAGGACTATTATTGATTTATATATCAATTTTAATCATTATTATTGATGATTGATTAATCTCGTAAAGCTCCTAAATATGGAAGTCATCTTGAAAATGGATAGATTATCCAACAAGGATTCACACGATATTATCCTTTTCGTTTTAAGTGGATTCTTAGTGGTTGATTTTTTAACTTAAAAATTTTCCCGATAGACATTATTTACGGTCCCAAAAGTTAATAAACTCTTTTTTAAAAAACTTTTTCGGAGGCTAACACAGCCTTGGATTTTTATGGAAACACAAACGGAACCTTTCCATGAAACAACCTTACACTTACTTGAGAGAAGTAAATTTTTTTGTAAAATAACTTTATAGGAACCCCATTCAGGAGTATGTATATTTTTTCTTTTAGTGAAACTTTTCACTTGTTTGTGTTTTGTATTGTTGCTTCTTCTGCTGGAGCGGAGCAACAGTAGCGGAGTATCAGAGGCCTCTTTGTTGTTGTTGTTGTTGTTGTTGCTGTAATGCGCGTTGTTTTGTTTTCTCCTTGCATTGCCTATAAACCCTACCATTTTTGCCTCCCCCCTCCCCCTCCCTTTTCCAACCCAACCCCACCCCAATCCCCTGGCAGTGGGCGGAATGAAAAGTGCAAGGCAAATAAGCAGCAAAACTGCAACAGCGAAGCCGGCAGCGAAGTCGGCGTTTGTTTTTGTTTACTCATTCATTGCAAAGTTGTTTAGAGCCAAGCGCGCAGCGTATGGTTTTTCCTTCTCCTCCTACTTTTTGTTTTTGTTTTTGCTACGATGATAATGATGATAGTGCTGATAGGGTTTTTTTGTGCGGGGTGGTGGGTTGGAAAAGCGGGTGGATTTTTTTGGGGGGGCACACGTTGCCCCAAAAGGAGTTTGCTGAAACAAACTTATGCAAGAATTTTTGAATTTCTGGGCAAGCATACTAAAAGTTCAATAGGGTGGAGGTGGTTTCCAAGGATATAAGCAAGTTAAAATGAAAAAGGAATAGTTAATTAAAGGAGCTGGAAAATAGTGGTAAAGTGGATCTGAGACTTGAAGGGAATATTTTTTATAAAGTTCTTTTCTATTAGGTTTTTGTGTTTATTAATGTTTAAAACACATAATTTGATTTATTTACAAGGGAAATAAAAAGAAAACTACTTATTAATAAAAATAATCCAAGAACATTGGCAATATCTGTTATCAGTATCAGTAATAAAATCGTAGTAGTAATATTTTCTTCCGTTACTGTAGTAGCAACTTTTACAATAGTGTAGAAACTAAGTACTTGGGAATTCTAAGATTCTCATGTTTTTTAGGGTTTCATACGGTTACTTAAAATTAATTTAAATTAAATTTAATCAGTTAACAAAATAATAAACTTAATGTGGTGATATTTTACATCTATTTCTGTCTGTCAAATCTAAATTGTATATAACTAAAAATATGAAACAAATAATATACATATATAAAGTAATTAATACACATTAGTGAAAATACAATAAAGAATTTTATAACGAAGTATAAATTCTAATTCTAAATTATAAATATTTCTTATCATAAATGTGAATTTTCTAAATTAAATTGTATTATCAATTTACTTTATAAGAAAGTTCTTATTAAGATCAACCCATAAACCAAAGATAGTTTGGCAACTCTCTGGCATTGTCACCTGCCAAGTGACGTTCCTGCTGTCTCAATCAGACACTCGCCGGCGCTTACCGCAATGCATTTTCAATTGCCATTTGTTCCACTGTTAATTTTACGACTCCCCACGACCAGTGTAAATCCCCCTATTTTAGAGTGTAGGGGGCGCGGCGGGCGAAGGTGGCGGATTGCGAGAGGGGTATTTGGGGCTTTTGTGTGCGGCGCTTGCGCTTGCGGTTTTCATGGCAGTTTCATTAATGTTAGTGTAGCAGTTACTCGCCGTATTTGGTTTATGTTTTTGTTGTTGCTGCTGCCCGCCGCCGCCGCCGCCGCCGCCGCCGCCGCCGCCGCCGCCGCCGCTGCGGTGTATGCGCTTTTGCTTTTGCGAAAATATCGCCATCGTACTTCAAAAACATTTGCGTGCGCAGCAGATGGATACAGTGGAGCTTCTATAAATTAAATATCTAAGACATAAAATTGCATTCACTAACTAGAAATTTTTTTTTATAGAAAAATTGACCTTTTTTGAGTATATGCTAATGGGTCTTATTTTAAAATGCAATCCTAAAATATGAATCAAACAATAATTATTAGTTTTCTGATCTTCATGAAGCTATATAGAATTTAAACATTTTATTTAATTAGTTTAAATATTTTAAAAACCTTAGCTGGTTCTAAACTTAAAAAAAAAAATTTACTTAAAGTCGGTTCCCTTTTTTTATAAAAACATAAAATTGCAAATAATTTTTAAAAAGATTATTCCTAAAACTTTTTAACAAAGCTTATGACTTCTCTTAACGAAAAAGAAAAGTGGACATTTGTAACGAAGCGGGATTTTTATGGTGTTTAAAAACCTGATGATTATTTTTTCTCTGAAACCTTTAGACAAATAAAAAGGGATAAACGACTTATAATTTTCAAGCATAAGGAAAACTACAAAGTATCCTTGAAGTTATTAAATTTAATAAAAATCCAGAAGCGATTTAGATAAATAATCAACTTAAAACTAAAAATCAATATTTGATTTAGTAAAAAATAATCACAAAAAGAAAATTTGTAAGTTTCAAAAAAAAAAAAAAAAAATAGCATGAAGAAGTAAGAAATACAAGGAGTTCTGTTAAGCATGGTCCACTGTAGATTTGGACAGAGGGAGCCCGCGACAATTGTGAATGGGGCGACAAGGAGAAAGGTGCGGCAAAGTGTTGGAGAAGAAAGAGGGCGGACGAAGAGAAAAGGTAGAAGGAGCAGGAGGCACATGGTGGGGTACGAGGAGGGGAGCGCATTTCGTGCCAAAGGAGTAGAAACAGCGACGACGACGACGCGTAGTTTGTGTTGTGTGTTATTTATTCATTGGATTGGATGATAATCAGTTTGTTTACATTTTTCAGTTGCACACATACAGAGACACACGTGGAGAGTGGGAGAGAGAGAGGAAGAGCGAGCGAGTTCATTCTCTTGTCTGTTTTATTTTATTTGCTTTAACAAAATAATAATACAGACATGCAAACACGCACACAACGGACACACACTCGCACTCTCTGCTCTGAATGCGTAAACAACAAAAGCAGCTGCAACAACAATAATAGCAATCGAGTGGGGGGTGGGGAAAGAAGGGGGTGTTAGCAGTTGAGGAAACTTAAAAACAGCAGCAAATGCAGTAACAACAATAACAACAAATAAACAGTGCAGGTTGAACTCTTGTTTTCGGGGAATGCCCCAATAAACAAAACCAACATTCGCATTTAAATTGGTTTTTTTTTTAATATTTTCGTGAAAAATTATGAAGTGATAAGGATCATAAAGAGGCATTAAATTAGTAATTAAAAGGAAAGCAGTAAATATGCATTTTATGCAAGAAAACGTATATTTTGTGGATTTCTCAACATTTTTTTTTACATTCTTTTGTCCCCTTGTTTTTGTCACTGTCTTTTTTGATGGAAAGTTCTAGGCGCCACAATTGAGACAGACAAAAAAAAAAAGAGGAGGAGAGGAGGCACAATCAAAGAGATCGACGCAGACAGAGCGGGATAGCAGGGCAGACAGGAAAGGAGAACGAGAGAGACAGAGAACGAGCGCCTGCTTTGATCGTCGTTTTGACCATTAAACACTTTATTGCCGTTGTTGTTGGCCCCAAACGTGGGGTAGGTTAATGCTAATGCCGTCGTCGCTGTCGGCACCTGACCATTAAAAGCCCTCTCTAGAACTGTCTCTCTTAAGACATCCCCCTTGATCACTTCTCTTCTGGTTCTAGCAGGAAAAATAATTCTAAGCAGGTTGTTCTCTTTCGGCTGACACGCTCTCTGCCAACTAATGCTGACATTTGCAATGATTTCGCAAAAAAAAAACGAACAACAAACAAGTTGGGGATATTGATATTGAATATGTTTATTTAAGGTTCGGTGCGTTTTACTAGATTTAGAGATGATGTAATAGTCAATTTCAATTAACTTTTTTTTAGGTGCTTAAAACAGTCAACAAAAAAAGGGAAAATATTAATACTAAACTGTTAATATGAATCCATTTAGAAAAAGCTTTTTTTAAAATTACAAAAATTCAATTAACATTCACATTCGAGTTTAATAAATATTTGCAAATAAGTTAATAATTAAAAAACGCTGCATTTATCTTTTATATTATTTATTTATTTAAATAAATAAAATATCTATTTCAAAAAACGATATCTAGTGACATACATTACTTACATATCAGATGGCATGTCAAAAAACACCGTTAATTGTCTCTTTGTGACTCACCCACTCTTAAAAGATCAAAATGAACAAACTCTCTTAAAGATTAAAGCCTATTTTTAGTTCTCTTAAAATCATAGCTTTTTTTCTCTCGCTCTCTGGCATTCGGCTGTTCGAAATTTTTACTACGTCGCTAGAATAATTTCGGTCAAAAATATTACGAGTCCCGAGTCGCGTTGTCGTTGCTTTCGCACACACATCAAACAAAAGTTATTAATTTCTTTTTGTCGATTCCTGAAAAATACAAAAAATGCATTACAATAATAATAGTAATAGTTTGCGATCCCCGGGGATTCATCGTAGAATTCCCGCAGAGCAAGCGGCAGCGACAAACACATCAAACGTAAGTTGTTTTTTTTGGCTCCTTTTTTTTTGCGACTGTCAGTGGGTTAAAGGGGGGCTGGTGGGGGTTTGTTTGGAAAGTTCGCGCACTTTGCCACCTGTCTCTGTTTGTGTGTGTGTGTGTGTGTCTCTGTGTTATTGTTGTTTTCTTGTGTGTGCGTGCGTGTGTCCGCTAATTTGTTTTGATCGCTTCGTGTGTTTGCCATATAAAAAAAAGGAAAACAACAAAAATAAAAAACAATAACACGATTTGAGCGCTTGCTTGACCATTCAAAAAGTCCAAATTATTATTTATTTACCAAATATTACCATAATTTGGTCAATCTTCCCGTGCTTTCGGGCTTTTAATTTATGTTTTGAATTTACTTTAACAAAATTTTTAAGATAAAATAAAACAAAACAACTTTCGCAGGGGGGGGTTTGACCGGCATTGGAATGTGATGGTTGCAAAAGCAAATAAAAACATAAATTTATACATTTCTCCTTGAATTCCAGACTAGAATTATAATAATTTCAGCTTAAAATGAAATGAAATTAAAATGTGCTTTATAATGCTGAAAATTATAAAATTGACAAATTAATAAAGTAGTTTAATTGACATAATAAATAATTATAATTAAAAAAAACCTTAAAGAAAAAAAAAAGAATTTTAAGTAACCTTTTTTAAATATTAGTAGTTTTCCCTTATATATTATTTAACTAGAAAGTTTTTTTGTAATATTGGCAGACCTTTTCTTTTTAGGATAGATAAGATGTTATATTATCTAAAAATAAAGAGCTGAAATAAAAAAAATTATTTTATAATACAAAAATAGTTCTAAATAATCTGCTATTTTTTGACTATGTATTCCTCTTCAAAATTTGCAATTATTAAGTAGAATTTATTCGAAACCTTTAAGATCCTAAATGCGAAATAAACTATGACCTATTTCAATCAATAATATCTTATCACAAAAAATGCTTAAACATCATGATTTTCCCAAAATTGAAACACGAGACCTTAATAAAAGCCAAGTCAACATGATTTGTTAAATTCTCTCAAATACTCATCATTACTGTTTAGTTTTCAAAATCTAATTTCATTGCTATCTCGAGAATTTATTAGATTCACACTTATGAAACCGGTTCGGCGGTGCTATCGGGTCTATAAACAGACTCTTCTTCGATAAGAGATAAGGACGTAAATGATAAATAAATCTGTGCTTATATTGCGGTAATAGTCAGTAATTGGAAGATACCTGTGTTTGGTGAGCTATTTAAGTATAGAAAAAGCTTTAATTGTATTTAAATAAATATATAAATATCTAGAGATATACAAAAAACCTACAGTTTAGGATGTACAACACTCCGTGCTAAAAGTTAAAAAACAGAAAGAACATTCGCTTATAAATTTATGTTAGTTTTAAAAGTAATTAAAAATTTTGGTCAAAAAAAAAAATTACAATTATTTTATTAAATTAAAATAAGAAAGAAACCTGAATTCAATAAGTAGAAGTTTTTATACCCTTGCAGTTTGCCATTCCATCATTAAATTTAATAAAAAACAAAAAATTATTACGAATCGGTGTATGTGACTTTTGCTCACAATATAATTATTTTTTATATATTTTGGAAATTTTAACAATTAACTACAATTAAAAACAACAACAAAACTTTACAATTGACAAATGTACATGACTAGATTGACTCGGCTGATGATTTATTGGGACGGAAATGACAACACTGCGTTGCAAGCTTCTCAATAAAATTATAATAGTCTGCAAGGGTAAACCATATTTTTATATTTATTTTTATTTGTTCAACAAATACTCTTTAATTACAACATTTTTAAGGCAATTTGAGAGCCTTTTAACCCTAGAATCAAACTCTTAATTAATGGGTTTTCTTCACCAACTTTATGGGCGCGATATTAGTTTTCAAGTAGCTGGCGCTATCTCGATGGGCCAATCTTTTTTGTCTGCGTCACGATGACGAAGAGTCGGCCGGTAGTTGAAGGGACCTTTGGACACCGACTCCACCAGAAAATCGTCTTATCGCTAACCTTTTTTTTTTCGGTCTCGTTCTGTTCTTCCAGATGGGCCTCAATATCCCCATGCTGATAGCGAGCAGCCAGACGCTGGACAGCTGGAATACGGCGGGTCAGTATTCGCCGCCGATATCGGGTTCCGGCGGCGGTGGATCCGACCGCGGAGGAAGTGGACCCCCGCCCCAGCAGCTGCGAGTGCCCCTGCCCATGAGCTATCATGGTGTCGGTGGGGGAGGAGGAGGAGGAGGCGGCGGTGGTGGTGGCAGCAGTTCCAGCGATTTCCAGCAGAGTCCGCTGAAAACGATGGACACGTCGGACAATGAGGACAACAATAACACCAAGGAGGATGTGGCAGCGGCAGCGGCCTTGGGCCAACTGGCGGCCAAGGTGGAGCGGCGATCGCCGGCAAGCGGTGGTCTCGGCTCAGGACCTGGCGGCGGCGGTGGAAGTGGAAGTGTGATCGGAGGAGGAGGAGGTGGCTCCAGTAGTCGGGAGGCCAACGATCCGCCCAGCGATCCCTTGCGCTCCGAGAGGACACTCAGCGAAGCTGGCAGCAGTCCCATACCGAACACCAACATGCACGAGGCGCACAAGAATCACCTGCTTAACAGTCCCGCTGGCACCGGTGGAAGAGCTGCCACTCCCAGGCAGGCCCACGAGCAGCTGCATCATCATCCACACCCGCACCACCTGCAGCAGCAGCAGCAGCAACAGCAACAGCAGCAGCAGCAGCAACAACATGTCACGCAGCTGCATGGTCATGGCCATGATGATCTGGACATTAAGCAGGAGCTGGTGGACTACTTCCATGGCCAGGCGACGGGCGGAGTTGCTGCACCGCCACCGCCACCGGAATCGCATCGTTCGTACAGTTCGGCGGGCGAGGAGAGCCGCCTGCAGCTGGTGGACATGGCCCAGGACCTGAGGGTGGCCCAGGCTAAGGCCAACTTTGGTGGCTTTGTCCTGCCGCCGCAGAATAGCGATGCCAGTCAAACACCCGCCGTTGTCATGCCCCTGAATATGCGCAAACTAACAAATGCCTCCAGTGCGGCGGCAGCGGCGGGCCATATGCTAATGAGCTCCCTGCTTGGCTCTCGGGAGAGCATGTCCGATGGCGAGGAGCCCGATCCGGATAATGACGAGGCCACGGAATCGGCTGCCAGTCCGGGACACATCAAGAGCAGCGTTTCTGCCCAAGCCGCTGTGGCAGCCTCCGCCTTCTATGCCGAGTCCCTGAATCGTGACGATTGCGACTTTATCGGTTCGAATGTGTCCCTCAAGCTAAGGACCATGGATCGCACCCAACGGATCATTGCCGAGAAGCTGATCAGCGAGGTGCTCTACTACGGGCAGTTCAACGAGCTGGAACGCTCGGCCAGGATCCAGCCCAAGTGACAGTGGCGCCTCAAGAAGTGGACGACGACGACATCGGGTGCGGGAATGGCAATGGGCATGGGCATGGGTATGGGTACAGGACTCGGTTTGGGCTTCGGTATGGGCTTGAGCAAAATCCGGCTGGCCGCACAGCATGGCAAATGAAGGCGCAGGAGAAGGAGGAGATGCAACGCAATTCCATATGAAAATAGTCAATACACAGAAAGAAAAAAAAAGAAAAAGAACAGAACAGAAACCAATACAGAAAAGAAAAACACAGAGTACAACTTATTTTTAGTTTTGGCCAGGAATCCACCGGGGTCACCATTTTGTACAAAGCTTGGCAGAAAAAAGAGGTGGCAGTGTTACTTAGTGGGAGAGATGAGAAGGAGACGATGTTGGAGTAAGATTGGAGAAGTGTTGGAGAAAGGTTGGAGAAATGGTACTTACATATATCAGAGAGCTAGAGAGAGAAAAGGAGAGGAGAGATGGCTAGATGTGACTTAGAAAACTGTATAATAAAATCAGAATTTACTTAAGAACTTAAATCAACTTCGAAAAGTGTCTAAAAAGTAGGAAAATTATTCTATTTTTAGTCGTTTTTCCAAATTGTAGCATACTATCTGACACTTTTTAAAGAGATTTAAACTAAACAGCAAGTTCTTGGATATCTTTGCTTATTTTCTATTAAATAATTACCAAACAAAATTAATTGTTAAGCAGTTTTAATATTAATTTTCACAAAAATTCATTTTTCCAAAAAAATTGAACTATAAAAAAAATAGGTTTACTTTTAATTTGTTAAAATTTTTAATGAAATGAGCTTGATAACTATAATTTTGTTTTGTTTAATTTAGCATCTCTCCCCTCTCTCTCTCTTTCTCGCTATAAAATACAACAAGCAACATAGAACACAAACCAAAGTTACTTTCTATTCTGCATAAACAAACAGAGTTTCGTTTTTGTCCACAACTTCAATATTAAAGTACATTAAAATACATAGATACATAGATACTAGATAGGGTTAGACTGGGTCTGGGTCCTGAGACATCTAACTAGCAGAATCTCAGTATTACTTATATACACACTACTACCGAGAAATAGAACAAGGATAGGAAGCAAAGCATTTGCCATGTTTTAGATAGATTCTAAATAGAAGATTCGTTTTTTGGGGTATAAAGATCGATCGTCCACTTCTAGGCGTTATCTGATTGCTGATTGTTCCAGCTGGATATATATAAATATATATATAGACCTCGCTCCTATACAAAATATAAAATAAAATAGAGAAGGAGGTAGAGAAATGTTATCAAAACAAACACTATTGTAAAGACAAGGAAAAAGCGGCTGCTAAAAAGTCAAGCTCCAAAATGTTGGGCATTACTGTAACTCGAAGTTCCCCAAAAGAGAGAGAGATAAACCGATGTGGAGATGCGGGGAAAACCTATATGTTTTCTATATATATGTAAAAATGGATATAAATATATATATATATATATATCATTGTACCTTATTTTGAAACAGAAATGTTTTCTTAGTCACTTAAGTCTGGTCGTCGAAAAGTCCAACCAAATCCAAATCCCAACAACTGAAACCAACCAACCAACAAAACAAAGTAAAAACAAAAGAAAAACAAAGCAAATATTATACAAAATACTAATACTGTCGTCACTAGTTCGTTAAAGAAACAAAAACAAAAAAACAAACTGAAACAAAACAAAAGCTAAAACAAAACATTGTATATTTTTTTGTGTTTATTTTTTTGTAGGTCCTAATGATGATTTTTGCATAATATTTAAGTAGCTTTTATTTTTATATATAAATGCAAAGCAAAGCAGAGCGAAAAAACACAGAAATATTGAATTAATTTATATTGAATATATCATATATATATAGATATATATGTATATGTGTATACCTAATGGGCAAATTAGTTAGTCACATAAACGAGAGAGAGGAGAGAGACAGCTCGGCTTTTTGCTGTTGGCTGCTGCGTTTTTTAGCCGTTAGTTTTTACCTTTTAGCCTAGAAAAAAATACACAACAACAAAATGTCCAAAACCGAAAACACAATAGTCAAGTGTAAAAAAAACAAAAACAAAATATAATGGAAAATTATGCGTGTGTGTATGTATAAATTAATTGTCTGTAAAATTAGCAAGAATTGGGTGATGTGACGAGAGAGTGTGCGTATGGAAAGGAGTGTAAACCAAAATTCGTTTTTTATGAATGTTTAAACAGCAGCTAAAAACAAAAAAACATAAATAAATGTGTGTACCTATTTGTCTGACAAGCATTGTAAATGGTGTTACTCGTTTTTGTTTCCGGTCTGGTAAAATGGTAAAGGTTTGTATTAAAAATTTTTTGAAATTCATACTTTTTTGTGATAAATAAAAATTATTTAAAAAAGTAGTCAACGTTTTTAGAGCACTGGTAAGGGCCTACACTTGGAAAGTTTTGCATTAAATTGTCGTAGTTTGAGACCTACTAAACCAGGTTTAGTTTAATTTAAGGCACAAGATCAAAACAATTAGCAGTTAATGTGCCTTTGTAACTGTTTTTGAATTCATAACCCAAAAATCGCGGCATATAAAAATGGTGTAAAATTCCTGCAGTTCTTTTCAAACTGTTCTCATGTTCAATCTTGTACAAAACTGTACATTTCTACATTTGACATGAATTTTACCCTCAAACCCAAAAAGCAGGCTGTTCTTTTCCTGAAAACTTCCGCTAGATGGCGCTTCCACATGAAGCCATGTAAAATTCAATATCATCTCGAAATCAAGAAATAAATTCCCCAAATACAAAATGTTTTGTTTTTCCTTGGTTTTTCTAATTTTACTTAATGTTTCCACTTCACATATATAATTCTCTTTATTCTAATAATAACTAAATCGTTTGCGTTAATGGTTTGATTGATTTGTGTATTGTTTTTAGCATAATTCTTGTTTTTCTTTTTATGTTTGTGTTTTGTTTTAAACTTAGAAACATAACTTAAGTGTCTGGCTTAATGTGTACAAATTAAATTGGTTATACAATAAGGCTACGATTTGTTTTAATCATTAATTAATCAGTTACTCCTCGATATAATGTTGTACGCAAGCACAGGACGCTGGACTTGCGCGGTCGGCGGATCCAACAAGGACTGGATAAATATATATAATAGCAAACTTGACATAAATTATACATTTCTTTTCACATATTTTCAAAATTTATTAGGTTTGATTTAATGCTACCGAAATGATTTAAAAACAAACATTTAAAATGTGAAAATTCACTGAAAATTTGACGTTTCGATTTTCCATCTTTTCACAGAATTTGCCTAGTAATTTTTCGTTATGTACTTTTTTTTTCCAACCAAATGTATAAAATCAAAATAAGTTTTCTGTTTTTTTTTTGTAAGAAAAAAAATGCAAAAAGATGTTAAATTTTGTGCGCAGCGTTGGCTTCCGGATGAGGCAGATTTATTGTGGGGGGAGGGAAGTCGTCTCCTCTGAACGAACGAACACACACAGGATCTCTTAGAACTCAAAGTTGAACGAATTGTTGCGACCGCCGCCACCGCCGGCGCCGTTAAATTGGAAGAAGGAGCGGAACATTTGATTCGGATCGAAGTCAGCTGAAAGGATACAAAATTAGACAAATTAATATATATTAAAGAGCGGGGAATTTATGATTTCTATTTAAAATAATAAATTCTCAAATTTTGCAAAAAAGTCTACAGTTTCCCATATTTTTACATTATACTTGACTCAAGGACAGGATGTAAAAATACTACAGTATAACAGTAGCTCGCAAACTGTATTTGTAAGGATTTCCTATAAAAAAACCTGTACAAAAGTCTCCTTCTCACCTTGCTCTTGCTCCTCGATATCCTGCCCGCTATCATAGCGCGCCTTCTTCCTCGCATCGGACAGTATGGCATACGCCTCGCCCACCTCCTTGAACTTGAGCTCCTCCTCCTTCCGCTCCTCGGCACTGCTGTTCGCATGCCTATCGGGATGATGAACCAGGGCCTTCTTGCGATACGCCTTCTTGATCTCATCATCGCTGGCATTACGGCCAATGCCCAGGATCTTGTAGTAATCCTTCCGTTTCGACTTCTTCAGCGCAAACTTTGCCTCGCGCAACAGCCGCTTAATCTCTGGCGTCTTCTCCAGCTGCAGCGCCGTCTCATAGTCGGCCACCGCCTCCTCGAACTTCTCCAGATCGTTAAAGCAGCGGGCACGTAACAGCAAAGCCTTCAGATACTGGCCATTTAGCTCCAACACCCGATTGCAGTCAGTTACGGCTTCGCGCAAGCTACCGATGCGGGTATTAACCAAAGCGCGATTATACAGCAGCTTTGAGTTAATATCCTTGTTATGCTCATCGATCTTCAAAGCGTCCGTGTAGATGACATGGGCTTCGCGATAGCGACCCGATTTGAACAGCATATTGCCATTCTCCTTCATCTCCTTGAGTTGCTTGCACTTGCTGCGCATTTGCTTGGACTTGTAATGGTCGGGATCGAGGGTTAGGGCGCGCTCGAAATGCAGGATGCCCTTGTCCAGGTTGTCGGTATAGTACAGGCACAGTCCTCTCACATAGATGGCGTCCGCCGAGGTGGTATCCAGCTTCATAACGCCCACAGCAATGTCTAAGGCCTCATCGCAGCGACCCAAAAATGCAAGGCACTCGGCTTTCAGAAGGCGATATCTAAGGATAATTGTAGAGATTAATATTGGAAATATCTCTGATTCAAGCGCAGAGACTCACCTCAAGCAGGCTGGTGCCATTTTCAGGGCACTGTCCAGATAGAAAACCACATTGCGATATGCCTTTGAATCATAGTTGGTCTGTATGGTGGCCTCCAGTTGTCGCAACTTCTGCACCGCCGACTGTTCAGCGCTCAGTGCTGTGCTCTGTGAATTGAGCTCCGCGACGGTTTTAACCGCCTGCTCCGTACCGATGATGTCGCCGAGGGCCAGGCAGCACTTGGCCACACGTATGTAGGCCTTCTCGAAGCCAGGATCGATGCGGATGGCATGGCGGGCGTCCGTTAGGGCGCTGTTATAGTTGAGCAGCATCATGTAGCAGGCGGCCCGATTGCCATAGTAGGCCGCCGAGTCCGGACATAGCGATATGGCGTCCGTGTAGAGCTTGAGTGCATTTTGATAGTTTTGTGCCTTGTATTGGTCGTTGCCCAGCTTCTTTTTCTCTTCGGCGATGCTGCAAGAGAGACAGAGAGAGAGAGAGAGATGTGAAAACAATTTTCTTGGTCAATCCTTGGGGCTCAGTTCGTTCGCTGCACAAAGGACGGGACGGGGACTCGGTCTACATAATTTGAATTTTTAATTTCATGTCGTCGTCGTCAACTGAGGCGAAGTAACAGCCGCGGGGGCTAGTCTGCTTCACAACCATTCTTCTTCTTGAGGAGAAAAATGTAAAGAACAAGTCGGAATAAAATGGCACAACGAAAAGCAACAGGAAGTAATCCGCTTGATGTTGGCCAGACGTCTTTTCAAAAGTGCACAGTGACCCAAAGCAGGCGGAAAGAGCGATTTGGTAATTGACATTTTCATACTAAATGAAATTTAGTGGGTTTATATTGTTAACTATAAAGTAAACTAGACAAGAGATAAAGTATACAAAGCTTTCTTAAGTGCAACTATAAATTTATAAAGAGCAGCTACAGTTGCTTGCTTGTACATTGCAGGCAAAGCGTGAAAGAGGAAATGAGGATAAATAGCAGTCAGTGCTGGGTAAGCACTCATTCATACCAAAAACCTATTTATAACAAGATTAATTAAATCATCTTAGATCAATCTTAAATCATCAAATGAATGGGCGTTATGCATCTTAATGTTATAAGGCCTTTGCTTAAAGTAAGAAAGATAGAAAAGAAAAAGGGTTTCTCCATTTTCGAGAAAAAAAAGAAAATAAGGGACCTATTTTTGTACATGTTCTCTATCATTATTAAATCCTTAGATTCCAAATAGCACGACAAAAAAAACTGCACAAAAAACCCCAATAAACCAAACAAGAAACTCTTAATACCCCCCATTAATTAACAAAAAGAAAACCATTGTTTATCCCTTTAAAAAAAGCCCAAGCAATTTGTTAAAAGCCAAATGCTTTTGCCGCAATTAATAATTCAACTCGTTAGGAACTTTCCCGCCGTCCTGCCCGATCAATTTCCACTCCCATTCATCCGCTTGCATCCCATTTATAGCACACTGTACCTACTCTCCCCATTAGTTTTCATTCCCTATATTTTCCCACTCCCCACCATTTTCCTTTTTTTTCCCATTTCCCATTTGAGGAAGTGCAACAACCTGCGCCCCGCTCAAATGGGCCAAGAAATTATGGCATCACAATGGCCGCCAATAGGGCGACACTAATGCGGACGCCAAAGAATCTCCCGAAAGCCAAAGAAATTCTCCTATTTTCCCCCAACAAAACCACCCAGAGGAGAGCCTCTCCCTCTACCTCAACTCAAACATCGACGGCACACTTGGAGTTGTGCCAGACAGAGTGTTTACTGTACTAGAGCAGCATTGTCGCCAGTATTACAGGCGGGGGCATAAGTGCTTTATGCCCGGCTCCGTTGTTGTTATTCTCGATTTCACTCTACTGGCTCTGCTTGTTATTTATTTGCTGGTGATTTCGGTTCTCGGTTTCCCGAGGTTTCCTTTCGATTATTTACTTATTTTGGCCTGTGTGTGTGTCCCATTAAAAATACATTCAAGGTATTGCAAAAATATTAAGAGTTTTGTAGTGTAGCATTTCGCACTTCACATTTTTGCTTTGAGGAAAGTTTCGCTTGATTGCTGATTGCAAAACGTTCAATATAGAAAATTGTTTACTTTTGATTTGTGGTTTAGTTTTTATAAATACATTTTGTTATTTGCTCTTTGATAGCTTTGTTTTATTTTATTTTTTTTTGTTATTTTTTTTAACCTGATTGGTTTATTTGACCGAATTAATTCACCTTTATTGAGACGTGACCATGAGCCCAAATATGAAAACTCAGAAACCTCTTCTTTTGTTGGCTCCCCAAAAAAATTGCTTAAATTTCCATTTTTTGTCGCTGAATTCGTACTTGAGAATTTTAAACGGTTTTTATATTAAAAGTTTATTCAGACTTTTAATATATTTTTTATATATTTAATGCCTATTCTGACTTTTTATATATTTCTTATATATTTAATGCTTATCTCGACTTTCCATTAGTTTAGTTTTTTTTTTTTTCGATAAATTCGTACTAGGTATTTGAATTTTTGTTTTTTAAATATCTTTACTGCCAATTTTGACTTCCCTTAATTTAGTTCTTTTGTCGCTGACTTCGTACTATTTAATTTTAAATATTTTTAAAATATAATTACAGCTTATTTTGATTTCCCTTAATTTAAATAAATGAATCATTGTGACTAGTTACAAATTTATAAGTTTGAACAAAAAGGAAACTTGATTATACAGATTCATCTAAACGATATCCAAATTATCAGTATAATTTAACCCTAATCCCTAAACTTAATTTTTAAAATAATCGGGAAAAAGGTAATACCGTTTTTGAGAAAAATTCTTTAACAATGCAATTTAAAAAAAATTTTAAACGTACAAAAATAAAACCCACTATTCTTTAAAAAAGGAATATAAGGAATATAGACTCCAATTTCAAATAAAAAAACTCGCACGTTGCCTGGAATTACGTGCGAATAAAATACGTTGGACAAACAAAGGATGTTAATTACTACAAGAGAAAAAAAGGAATAATTTAGCATTGCCTACACAGATTTTTTTCTTTTTGTCTCGTCTCTTTTTCTACAGACAAATATAAGAGGCAGGAAATTGGGGGTGGTGGTTAGTAGGTTTTGGCATTTTTTGCTGTTGTTTTTTTTTTTTCAAGTGCTCAGCACAAAACTTTTAATTGCTGCCATAACTTGGCAAAGCGGTCGCGGCCTGAACCGCAAAAATGGGGCTTTCGGATATCTTGGCACGGCGGCAACAGCGGCTCCAGTCAACAGCAGCAGTAGCAGTAGCAGCAGTAGCAGCAGTTTGCATAACAATTAGAGAAACCCATAAAAGTCAAAAATTCGCTTGCGCTTGATTGGGCAACATTTTAGAAAGCCATTTGTTAGAGGGCTCTTCCCTGCAAGTCCTTCTTCCTCCTTCCCATCCAGTTGCCCAAAAAAGTAGGCAACGCTTTACATTCACAGCAGGCGGGGTAAACTTCAACAGGGATTCGCGGGAAATACAAAAAGAAAACTAAAAGAGCTGATTTAAATTAAGTAGCGGGGTAATATGTATGTGGGTGTATGCACAACCAAAAACATAAAAGCCCGGGCTAGATAAATAAGGCTCAAAGGGCCACCGCGCCACCACCTGAATGGCAGGAAAAAAAAACAGGTAAAAAAAAGGAAAAAACCAAATGGTAAACGGAAAACGAATAAAAAAAGGAACAAACAAAACCAGCGAGCAGAAGAATGAATGCAAAGCATGCAATGCAGATTTAAGCATATATAGATTACATTTGAGCCCAAAATAATAGCTAGACTTAAATCAAAGGTTCCCCCAAAAGGGTTGGCTTTGTTTGAATATTTATTATAATGTGGGTTTCCTTTGTTTCCAACTGTTATCTATTATAATAATATAATAATTATAATTATTATGTATATAATAATAAAATGTATCGTTGATAAAGCTATATTTAGAATGAACTTTATAATGGCTAGGGATTTTATAGGTTAATTTATCTGTTAGTTAAGTTGAAAAACTGCTTTTTTGATAAAATATTTTAGGAATCTTTTAAATAGGTTAAAGAAATAATTTTTTAGATGAATTTGCAGAGTTATATAAAATTATGCTATTTGAATAGAACTATTGATTACAAAGGAAATGAAATGCAGGTTACTATCTCACACCTCAACTTTATTATCAAGTAGAAAGCTTTAGAGGAAAAACTAGTTTAAAACCTACATTTTTTATATTACTCTCGTCCCCAGAAGTACAAAAACAAAACCTACACAACATTACACTTCTTATTGATCTCATAGGGATGGTAAAATAAACAATTAATTCAAAAATTTATAATCAATAATTCCCGTTACCATCAGAGCTATGGGATAGGTATCCCCATATATCAAAATATCACCTATACCCAATTATTATCCCCTTAAATCCCCCATATATGCTATAATCTTGACCTCCACTGTCCGTACGTGTTTCGCAGACAATGTGTGAGTGCCTTCAGGTCAGAGTAAAGTTCAATGCGCGATAAGCGAAGTCAATGGTAGAAGAACATTCGAGGAATGTTATGGAGAATGGGAATGGAAATCCGAATGCAAAGTCCGGAATGGGTTGGAATAATCATTCCCTCATGAATATGCACAGCTCGTGGAGCAAAACTGAGGGGAAAAAATGCAAGCTGAAGGGCGGCGGTCTTGTGATGACAAAACTTTTCGCACAGACAACTTGGACGACGACGACGACGAGGACGATGGCGCCTCGTGACATGTGCTGGAAGAATCATGCAAAGTAGATTGTCAGGGTGTCAA
The DNA here is from genome assembly GCA_008042585.1 of Drosophila punjabiensis. Lineage (NCBI taxonomy): Eukaryota > Metazoa > Arthropoda > Insecta > Diptera > Drosophilidae > Drosophila > Drosophila punjabiensis. The sequence continues at coordinate 23,225 of VNJR01001604.1, forward strand.
ATCTATCAGTTAACTACAGCTTGATAGTTGTGGGAGGCACGATTGGTACAGTGGGACCACTTGAGAGGCAACAACACACTCGACAGGCTACTGTCGGGGAAACTTTGGCACTCTTTTTTTGATTACTTTTTCAAACATCTAACCAAGTTTTTCTTCCCTTGTGGTAAGGAGAAGTTATGTTAGTTTTCATATTTATTTTGAGGTAAATAAGTTGGTTGTGTATCCTTTAATAAGGTGCTTTATATGGAGTCTACTACGTTCAGTTCTTTTTAAATAAATATTAAGTTATTTACAGTTTGAGACTTTAAAGTTGAGTGGTAAATTTGTAAACTAATAAATATTATGAAGAAAAGCCTTCTGTTTATCTCTTTATTGTATTAATTATGCTTAATAGGTAATCCCTATATCATATATAATATTAGCATTAAAAAGCATAATGCAAGACCAATTAAAAGAACTCTTCTAGAAATTGTTGGTCCTAAAAGAACAAATTTCCAAGCTTTAATGCTCATTATCACACTTGACAATAAATAAGGTAAGATTTAAAGTTCAATTTCCCTATTTAAATGATCATAAACTTCACAAGAAAAGCTCAAACTGTCTCTCGCTTGTAATTTCTGCACAAACTTTTCCGCCATACTTATATATCAGGAATATCCCAGTGTAATGCCATTTGCATTCCATTAGCATCCTGTCACATCAAATTTGCTTTTGGCATCGCAATAACAACAACAACAAGGAGGACCCACTATCCGGCATTTCAACTTACCGCGGCAGAAATGTAAATTCCTCCGAACTCATATACAATTTATTGAGCATTGGATAGAGGAGCGACGGAGGAAGAGTCAGACTTTTAATGTTATTACTTTTCGACATTAAGTATTAAGGATATTTAACAACCGCACATTAATTGCATTATAACCGTTGGCAGACTGTCGCGTATCTTATATTGTTATGATTCGCAAAAAAAAAAAAACTATAAAAATAAGTGGCTATCAAAAAGGCGATTTTGGCGAACACTTCGTTGCTGGTGGTCTCCGTCAGCCATCGGAAGCGACTGATGTGGCTGTTGATGCTGCTGCTGCGACTGATGTTGCTGCTGTTACTGCTGCTGCTGCTGTGTGCTGTGCTGCCTGCTGCATGTTGCTACTGTGCAACACTGCTGCTGGCGAAGATTTTAATGCAATGGCACGTCGAGAACAGCTTGAATTGGAGGAGAAGCAGAAGAGCCACGAAGGCAGAAAGTACGAGCCAGCAATGGCACTCGGAAAATTATGATTTTTGGTAGCATAACATAGGTGGAACATTATTATTAAGAGGCACTATTTTAGGTATCGTATGTTCCCGTAAGAATTCTTTTATTATAAAAAAAATTCTTATTTTCTAAACGAAATTTAAACTAAATAAATTCTTTTCTTTTTTTTGGAATTTAATTTTATCGAATTTTTATTAAAGGAATCATATAATGTTTCGGTAGTTTGTATTTTCCATCACTGCAAAAATAATTGTATTTGTTTTTATGAGATTTTAACAGAAGAATATTATTAAAATATATTTTTAATATATAAATCTAAGTTTATTATTTTTTTATTATTTTATTCATGTAAAAAAAATATCTAAAAACTTTTACCATCTAATTTTTGCACCCACTGTGCCTGCAACGAAAGAGAATTACAAGAGAGAGCAGAGCGCACAAGGCATGCATTGTGCAGCGCGCATGTGAGAGAGTAAAGAGAATTGACAGGGTTAATGGGAGCCAGGAATTGTGGTTGGGGATAGTGGGGAGAGCCGCAGGAGTGGGTGGGTTGAACCACCGCGCTGCAGGTGGCTTCAACGATACGCCAGACAATGCCATTCACCATCTCACAGCCATTTGTTGTTGGTCAATAAGCAAAGGGTGAGTAGTTCTGGGCAATGCCAAGGAAAACGAAGGAATACTCTTCAAGATTTATAGCTAATTTATTTTCACAAATTTCCCATCACTCAAACATAATGTCCTCAATTATTTGGGATTATTTTTAATACCATTTTTTAAAGGGTTAGATGGGAAATTTGTTACCCTTTCAATTTAAATTTAATAATAATAATAAGCTAGCTTGATAAAATAATTAACTTTAATAATATAAATTTTGTTCTTGAGGCCAAAAAATAAATTTAATAAAATCTAGATATGTTCAAGACTTTTATTCATTAAAAATCAATATGTTATAGTATACTTTTGCCACAAATTTAACGCAATTCCACTTCAGTTAACGTTATTCAGCCACAAAGTCAACAGACTGTCGGAAAAGCGCATATCAAATAGTTTACCCATTTACCCATCACAACAAGCTTGGGGAGGAGCAGCAGCAGCAGGAGAAGCAGTAGCTGTAGTGGCACTGGGCACCGACCGAGTGAGCAGAGAAGTGGGCAGCGGACATGACCTGCCACAAGTTGAAATTGCTTGCCACAAGACCCGCACACAGATACTAAAGCATATACACACAGTGAATACTGTGCATATAGAATTTTTGAAATTTTTACTGAGCGAAAAAATAATTTTGTTTTATGACTTTATATATCATATTTGCATTATTTTTCTTGATTTTGATATTTGATTTATTTAAAATCTACAACAATTTATGTAGCAAGACAGAGCTTGCTGAATGTTTAAAAAGATGTTCCATATGAAATTTTTACAAATATGCCAAGAAACTTCTTTAAGTCATATACTTTCATTTTCTTGGGCGCCATGTCGATTAATTATCGATTAATCTGTGGCATTTCTGTCTTGCAGAATTTTTAAGAGATATTTTATATGAAATCTAAACAAATATACAAAAAAATCCCCTTAAGTCTTATATTCTTACTTTGTTGGTCGCCATTTCGATTATTAATCGATTTTTTAGATATTATTTTACATGAAATCTTAAAACCGTTACCAAAAAATCCCCCTTGACCTTATATTCTTATTTTTTTTGGGCGTCATTTCGATTAACAATCGATTAACCTGTGACAGCCCTGTATCTAAAGATTTTTAGAGATATTAATTTATATGAAATCTTAAAAATATACAAAAAAAAAATCCCCCTAAGCCCTAAATTCTTATTTTCTTGGGCGCTGGGATTTATAATCGATAAGCCTGTGGCAGCCCTGTATTTGTGGGTTTTTAAAGATATTATTTTATAAGAAATGTTATCTAAACAAATATACCAAAACAAATTCCCCTAAGCCTTTTATTCTTATATTGTTGGGCGCCATTTCGATTAATAATCGATTTATCTTAGGCAGTCCTGTCTTGCACAATTTTTTTTTACAGGAAATCTAAATCTAAATCTAATATTTTATCTAAATCTTATATTACTTTACTATCTAATACTATAGATGTTCCACTGTTCTTTAATGCCTGATTCACGTGGACCACGCACAGTAGGTCAATGCGGGTTGTGTATGTGTATGTGTTTGCTTGCATTTGTTTTTGTGTGTGCCCCCAACTGCGTGAACCGGAAATGCTGTGCAGACATAATGGCGGCCGAAAATAAAGGGAGCGAATACGAATAGAACAATGAAGAAAAAGCCATGGTTTGGCTCTTCGCCCAAGGCTTAAGTGAATAAGCAGAAGTTTCCAATAAATAAAAGAAAAGCCAACTTAAGAAGGGGAAATCCCCAGGAAGAGGAGTGATGGCGAAACGAGAAGGTATAACAAAGTTAATGAACCTCTCCTTAGCCTCTGGTGTCGGTTTCAAAGTTTAAGCCAAATTGCTCGTAGGAGTTTTCTGAAGTGTTTGGGGAACTCTGAAAATAATGGGCTAAAGTTTGTAGAAAACAACACGAAGAAAAACTTGATAATATTGGTAAAGCATTTTGTTATCTTAAAATATTTATATATATATATATATTTTAGTAAATATTTAAATTTTTAAAAGGAAAAATAATATAGGAATATTACAGTTCTTGTTTAAATTTTTATATAACATTTTATATTTATGTCTGGGTGATTTTAGCTTTATTATTGCCTGGTTTTATGACAGTTTTAGCTGAATTCATACTTGGGAATTTTAAGTGCAATCCCTTAAAATTTTTTCATAAAGTTTGCAATTTTAGGGGTTTACATTTTTTTTCTTTTTATATAAAATTAAGACTTTAAGTTTTAATAAATCAATCATATTATATTTTCATTGTTTATAATAAATTTATATAATAAATTTATAATTTTTTCCCTCAGTGAACAAGACAATCTCTTGCTAACCATTGTCTGCAGAATTGTGTGGGTTCAGAACTAATGCTAACAATATAAAATACATAATTGATTGTTGTCTCATCACAATCCCACCATCGTTGTCATCATCATCATCGCCACCAAGAACACCATCATCATCACCATGGTAATAGAACACTTGCATATGGATGAGTTCGTGTTCTATTGACACTTGCTTCAATTGAATTTATGGCCCCTAGTTTTGGGTCGTTGTCCGACCCATTATTCCATTCCCTTGTGTTTGCATTGTCGGGGGTGGGATGGGGTTAGGGGAAGGGGTTAGGTTTCTGCTCGTTGTCAGTTGTTTTCTATTTATGGCGCACACAATAATAATACAAAAAAAAATTGCAACCATTCGTATGTCATCGGAATTTATGACGGTGCGAAATGTTTGCTTTTAACTCTATATCTATGGGACACGTGCTTAAAGGCCGATTAAATTGGATATTGACAGATAAAAGAGTGTGCCAATTAGATAAGTATGATGGATGGAAATGGGAATTGCATAAGAGAAGATTGGAGGGACAGGTCGGAAATTAATTGAGAATTTAAACAAGTTTAGTAAATATTTAAACTCAAATTTTAAGAAAATTTGAAGCTTGATTTCAATATTATATATTCTATATTATTTCTTGCTAAATATTATAATGAAACTTCTTATAAGTACAGTCCAGTTCTTATTGAAAACCTTCCGATAAACTCCAGTGTTTATGAAAAAAAATGTTTATATTTCAATGCGACTTATTGGTATTATTAGAGACTAGTGTAATAAATAATAGTACAACTTTGTGGAACTAGGAAAATATACAAATTAATATTAGTTTCAAAGATTAAAGCCCTTTAAAGAGAACTGTACGATTGATTTTCCATCAATAAATAATTCTGTGCTAAATCCGCCAAATTATTCAGAGAAAAATCATATGGAATGTAAACAAAATACTTCATAAACCTATATAAACAATTACAAATATTAGGCTAAAATAATTGTAATTAAAACTACATTTTAACAGCATAAAATTCATAAAAATTCCAAGCAACATATTTTCTTCAGCTTGCCTGTAATAAATTTTCAAATTGCCTCAAAAAAAAGAAAACAAACCATAAATCATAAGCTTGAGAGAAATGCAATTTCCTCGCCTCCCCGCCATAAAAATTTCAGCTAAATTGTATGTTTGTGCGCGTGTGTCTCTTTTCTGCCAAAAACATACATATATTTTTAACTATCCCCCAAAGGAGACCCGAAGGAATCCCCGGACAGGAGCACTCGGCACGACAGTGGCCCATAACTCTTGACTGGAAATGCATTTCGACAAGGAGGGAGCTCTGTTTTGGGTATATCGGGAGAAGGGAAGGGGTTACCCATGTGAGTCATTTGTTTGTTTGCCTGCCGCAATGGAACTGCAATAAAATGCATGCAAAATTTAATGCCACTGCAATTTAAAACACAATCTGCACGCCCACACAACTGCAACTACTGAAAGGCTGCAACAGCAACAGCGAGCATTGCAACTGCAACTGCAACTGCAACAGAAACAGCAACATGAGCAGCAGATAATAGCATCGACAACAACAATGGCAGGGCATAAAAACATTTATGTCGGGGCAATAAACGACACACCCAGCCTGAAAAAAATAGCAAAAACAAAAAAAAAAAGTCTAAAAAGACAACAGAAAAACCAAAATTATAGTGCGGTAGCCATGCATTGTACATATTTTCCTCATGCTGCAGTTTTTCTCTTCTCTTTTTTTTCTTCTATATTTTCTTTTTTGTTTTTGGAAAAGAATTTGCGCCGGCGACCTCAATGTGCCAGATGCCAAAGCTTAGCTACCCAAAAAAATGTTGGGGCAACACATGTGCCAAGAGACCCCAGAAGAGACCCCCTTTTAAATACTCTCCTAGGCGACAGGACAGAGATTTTCCGCGGGAACAGGGGCAGGGACAGGGGAAAATGGTCGAGAGACATTGCATTTGGCAGCCCAGTTGGGCTCTGACATTTTAAAGAGATTGAGCACCGGCGAAAAGATTTTTCTTTCACATGGGACTATTTGTTGCGACACAGAGATAAATATTATATTGATTCTTGAGTTTAGAATTCAGTTTATAAAGGCTTAAGATATTTAAAAATGATTATTTTTCTTAAAAATAATTTTATTTATACAAGAAAAGATTAAAATATAGACTGTTGTCATATTTTGATGACCTAAAATTACTTTCTTTTGTAGTTATTTTTGTGAAATTAAATTTTATTGGAGTGAAATATTGTTTTGTAGTTCTACAAAGGGAAGACTTAAAGATGACATAATGTACATATTGATAGTCTGTTCTTTACTAATTCTTTCCTTTATTATTTATTTTTTTTTTAAGTGTATATGGCAGCTATTTTCTTTTTTGCCTTGATCAGATTGGTCAATGCTCTTTTCTGGGGTTTGAGTGGAAAAAGTGTGTGAAGGGCAAAGGCTGTGAAAAAGGCAAAGTTGTAAGATGAATCATCAAAGTTATAGAAGTAAAAACAGTGCTTAACTTTGGGGGAAATATATAACAATTGTTAGATAAAATAACTATACATTTTCCTATATAAAATATTAATTTTGATATTATAGCATTTAACTACACAAATCACTGTCAAACTGTCATTTGTCAAGTATTTATTGTTTTTACTGATAAATAAAATTGATTAATCGATTTTTCTGTGGAAATCTACACCCATTTTCTATCATTATTATATTGATTTCATTAATTAATTCCAAGAACCCTATCAAAAGCGGTTTATTTGTGTAACCACACCTATTTATATTTAGTAGTATTATTCAATCCATTTCAGTGTTTGATAGTATCAATTGATTTTCAATTTCAACGCCTTTGCACGTGGCAACTGTTCGAAAAAGAGAGAGGTAAAGAGAAGTGGAGAAAGAGAGGCAAGGAGAGATCAAGATAAATGAATATGCAAAACGACACCCAAACAGAAATACATCTACATATATAAATTCGCACCGCAGCAAGTGTAAATGTGTTTACAGTTAAGGTTAAAATAATAATAACTTTTGCAAAATGTTTAAAAATTTAGATAAAATATTTGTTAATGTGTTCAGATTTTCCAGTGACCAAAAATAATATTAATATTCAAAAATTAATATTAATAATAATAATATCCAGTAACTAAAAGGAATATTATATTATTTATATAAATTTAAAAATGAATAAATAACATAAAAAATAAATAAAAGCGTTAATAACAAAGGCTTTTCCATTATTAGCCAAGCAAGTTTACCTAGATAACCATTTACTATAATTTTCATAATTGTTTAAGAACTATTAATATTATCAAAAACCATACTCTTTTTTCTTTCCAATTCATAAATTATTTAAAAAGTACTCCTATAATTTCACCCTAAGCTGTATGTATTTAGTTCGGTCAACGACAACGAATTTATATTCGTTTTATTTTTGGTTCTTGCCGCTGCACTTTGGGTTCCGTTTTAGTTAACATTTAAACTTATAAAAAAAAAAACTTACTAAAACATTTTATTCAGCTCGATGTAGGATCGTTGCGGATTTATATAGCTATGGATGGCGTTTCCGTTGGTTTTGATTAAACTTTTGGTGTCCATATAGAAAGGATATTGGCTCGTTGACTTAAACTGGGTCTTCTTTTATTTTATTCTATGCGCAATCGATCCTCTTCTTCGTCTCGGTGCTAGTTGGCTCAAAGTCGATCTGACACAGTTTTGGCTCATAACAAATAATACAAACTAATTTGATCGTATTATTATTGACAACCGAAATTTTTCGTTTTTTTCTGGCATCGAAAAGAGACAAGAAACTCACGGCGTTTTTTATATTTTTCTTTTATAACAATTTATTTAATTTTTTCTTTTCCTTCGACGATTTTCCACAGTTTTCGCGACGAGCGCGGAAAAACAACGTCGATCGACGCACCGCTGCACTTTGTGACTGAGTGGGAAGAGCAGCGCTTCTCCGCTGCCAGCGGCAACTGCAACGCAACGAGCAGCTGGCGAGGAGAGAATTGAGAGAGGAAGAGCTCTGGGGGAGCAGAGAGAAAGCTGCCTCATGGGAGACTCGCAGCGGAGAAGAGCGAGGGAATTGCAATCAAAGAGATCTTCGCAAATTGATAATTCTATAGGAATTATGCTTGTCTGAACAAATTAAATTTTATAAATACTTAAGATGCGATCATGGCACAATACTATCAACAAAAAGGAACTATGCTTGTTTGAATAAATAATATGTTATTTTGTTTTATGATTTAAAAAGATTTATTATTATAAAATATATTTTTTATTTCAACTTTATTATGAACTACTGAGGATTTTAATGTAGAATCAGAAAATATGTATGACTTTGGGGAATCAGTATTTTTTTGCATCTTATGCGCTTTAGAAGATCTAAAATATTTACATTTAAATTTAAATTTATCAATATTGTTATTTAGTAGTTATATAAAAATATTTTCCTACCGGCTGTTGGATGCTGATCAAGAATATAAAGGAACTTTATAGGGTCGTACATATAGTAAGCTTCTCACTAAAATTATAATATCTTGATAGATATAGATTTATTTCGAGTTAAAAGGATTTTATAGTAATAAGTATAAAAGAGAGATTTTATTAGCCGACCAAAACGTAAACATTTTTCCAAGCGATTTCATTAATTTTTCTTTTTTCTTGAATAATTTCTTACAGAGTTAATATAAAAATATAACAAAATGGTATATTTACATTAAATTGACCAAAATATTTATTTTCTGATTAAAAACTTCCTGTAAATAAAAATTTAAAAGTGATTGCACTCTCTTTTTCGATACATTCCTTACTTTTTCATTCGCTTTGTTTCTGGTAAACATTTTTATTGGACATTTTCACTTCCCGTTGTTGAAGAAAACCAGACAAACATTAATAAACGTACAGATCTACAGATATAGTACCATATAGACGGCGATGTGAAGGCGTGTCTTGTTGTATCGTCTGCTGGCTGTCAGCCTTTAATTAATGTTTTTTAATAAAACCCAAAATGGGAAAAATCAACAAACTGGAGAACGAAACGAGTGAAAGACGAGAGACAGGAAGAAAGTTGTGGCTTTATAAGAATTTTATAAATGACTAGCAGACCCGACCCGCTTTGCTGGGCCCGAACTAATTATAGGTGACCCGGCAAACTTTGTTTTGTCATGTTTATTATTTGTAGGAAACAATGAGGAAACATATTAAACCTTGAACAGTAATATTTATTATAAAGTATAAGTTCTTTTAAATTCAATTTAATTTAGCACTAATCGGTGCACAATATTTTTGGTTAACCTGTCTTTAGCTAACATAAATAGATATGACGATTTCCCAACACGTGAACATGCAACATATAGTTGCCCATGAGAAAAACATGGATTTTCCAAATCCAAACCACAAATGGACATTGTTTGGCCTTGAGACTTATTTATTGTCATGGCAAAAGCTAAACGAATTGGAAACTGTAGCCGTTTAAAAGGTATGGTATCAACAGAACCACATTTCCTTTAAACTTCCCAGTTAAAATGGTTGCTTCAAGAATATTTCCGGTGATCTTTTTGATGATCAAACGTGTACCGTTGCAAAATTGAGGTGGATTCAAATTACGTAGGAGAATAATCGGGGAACCAATCCTTAACTGAAGATTGTGGGGTGGCATTCCAGGTATATCTAATGAATTCA
>VNJR01001605.1:0-167351 GCA_008042585.1 Drosophila punjabiensis
AAATGGTAGCATAGAAATACGCAAACTAATTGATATAATTTTAGAACGATGGAATTGGAACAAAAATCACGCAGAAAACCAAAAATTCAATAAAAAACAAAAAATTCCTCATATTTTTGGGGCTTTTTCGAAAATATACACCCGTTTCTAGGCTCCCATTTCCAAGATAACCTCGGCTCCCTTGCCGACCTTCACGCCTTTTGGGATCGAGTGTTTTTGATTTCGTTTCTGCACTTGATGCCAGCGTTTTGCATGCGACATCTCAGTGGGACTGCATCTGAAATTAACTGAATTTATTTCATAGCCATGCAACAGCCCCATCCTGCCATATCCTCCTCCTTTCCTCCGGGGACAGAGAAAAAGGGGAGGACGCAAAAAAAAAAGAAGGAGGAAAAAAACAAAGGCAACTTATTTTTATGCCATTCGCGTCAACCGCAGCAGGCGGACAGAGAGAACACCGCCCACATTCAACCCACTCGGCACACACAGGGTTAAGTTTTTATGCGCTTTTGTTTGCAGCCTCTGCACCGAGCCCGCCTTATGGCGCTTTTTTATGCCCTGGCAGGGTATTATCATTTTTTAGTCCGAAATTTGCAACGCCATAAAGTCGGCATCAATGGTGAAGTCGATCTAGTCGGTAGCAAATTCAGTTTTAAAGAAAATAAATGAAATGTTGACGATAGTCTTTTATTTATTGTATGCAGTTGGGAGAGAACTATTATATCAAAGGAATGTTTGACAACAGCTAAAACTGTGTTACTTTCAATATTAATACCATTTCAAATATAGTTAAAATCAAACTGTAATATTAAGAAAGGGAAATAATATGAATATTGACAGAACACATTGCAAACTGCAAGGGTATCCAGGCTTCGGCCTTCCGACGTTAGTTTTCTCTTCTTGTTTGTGTTGCCAACTGTCATGAAAAGTTCGAGTCGAGAGTTGACCTGAAAAGTGTCGCTCTGTGTATTTTTATGCCTTTTTCGACCCGCTAACCCGTTCGCTGCGGGCTTTTCCACAGAAGCAGAGTACAGCAACACAAGGAACCCCCAGTCCACCTTGCCACGCCCCTGTTCTCGTTATAATCATCGTCTTTGTTGTCGCTTTTCGTTGTCGGCAAAATCACTAATTGAACAGAAAGCCCCCCAGAAAACTGCAACTATTACGGGTTTCGAGAATAGTTTTTGTATTGAAGCCAAGTCGGGGCACATGGGATTATCGATAACTTTAATGGAAAGCTCCCGAAGGAAGGAACCGTTAGCTGTTAGCTTGGCAACTCTTTAGCTCCAGGAAAACCCTTTGGAACTTTAAAGCAGTATACCAACCTAGAGGAAAATAAATGGGAAACATTTCATACTATTTATGAAAGCTATCGAAAAAATCTATCGATACACAAACATATATCTAATATTAAACAAACCTCTTGCACACATTTGTTTTATATTTTTGATAAATATTTTCGTATTCTACTTATTAATATTATTAAGATTAAAGAATATTATCGGTACTTACCGATAACCTTAAGGGATGGGAAATAGATACAAGCGGGCATCAGGAATCCGTCGGATACGATCACTTCACACACCCTTTAACTCCATGAAAACTCCTCGAAACTTTTAAACAGTGGCCCAAGTGAGAAGAAAATCTGAGCAAAACTTTTTATAAACTTTCCCTGGTAGTTATCGAAAAAATCGATATAAAAAAATGTGCTAAGAATTTCGCTCGTACTTTTTTCTCCTTTTGGTCTGCATTAAATTTTTGTTTTGCTTTATTTTATTTATGGGGGGCATTAAAGAGCATATTAAAATACTTATTGAAAACTTTTGGATATTCGAACAAAAACAAGAAGAAAAAATAATAATAAATAAATACAAATAATATAAAACAGAAATAAGCAAAAGTAAGACGAACTTGCGCAACATAAAAGTTTTCCCCTAAAAAGCAATAGCAGTCAAGTGCAAAAAAAACTATCAACCAAAGGAACAAAAGCAACAGCCAGGAGAGCAAGCAACAAGAACAACATGGGAAAAAAGAGCTCCAAGTTGAAACAGGATACCATTGATCGCTTAACAACAGACACATACTGTAAGTACAATAAAAGTAAAACCATAAATGCCACGCTCTCGATAAAATGGTACAGTGCCCATCAGTTGTATGTTCAGACATTAAATCTTATATACAACAACCTTTATATAACATTTTGAGAATTACTTTTCGGGCTCTTTGTGTTTTATTCACTAGCTTTATCAATGGCTTCAAAAAATTCTTAAAAGTAGAATTTTAATTTGGATTGCAGAAAAGATCTATATATCGATATTTTATCGATACTCTTTTTGATATTTCAAACCATTAAAAGCGAAAAAAAAGAGACAAGTAAATGAAAAACAATTTTCTAATATTTTTCTATATTGGAAAATATATTTTTCGAATTTTTAAATTCTATATATCAAAATATTGTAATTTTTAAAGCTTTTTTTTGTGTCATGTGGTACTTGTTCTCTCAATCGAGATTTCTGAATAATAAAAATTGGTGAAGTTTTATGCAGGAGAGAACATATATTTTAATCATATATTTTATTTTAAAGTAATGTTCAAACCGAGACAACAGTTGTGTACAATTTTAGAGAGCAAGAGTATTTAAAATTCGGCTTGGCCAAGCTATTTAAATTGCCTGTTTTGTTATTACGTGTCACAAGAAAATAACGAGTCTAAATGGTTGTTTCAAAGTGATTGCTAAATCGTTGAACTTGTTTTTCACATCTTTTCTCTTTGGAGACTTCTTTAATAAACACTTTATCAATCACAATCTTCTTTTATTTTTTTTTTATTATTTTCTTGTCTTTGAGCCAAGTCTTTCCCCCTTTGATTCACCTTGTTGTAATTCCGTTTCCTTATTTATTTATTTGTTTGTTTTGGCTTGGCATTTATGGGAGTATGAACACAGTAGTATTCTTGTCCCCCCTCCCCCACCATCATTCCATTTCCCATTTTCCCCGATTGGCATTTTCTCATTTTGATTTGTTTTTGTTTTTCGTTTGCCGAGCATCAATCAAAATACGGAAAGGTGCAGACACTTTTCCGCGTTCCCCGATATAGATGCATAATTCAAAAGTGTTTTCCCAGAACTTACTCGTGGGGGAGAGTGGCAAACTGACTCATCAGTCATCGGCCATGGCAATAAAGTCACCCAACTGACGGCGAACATCTGAGCCGGATTCGATTGAGAAACTCCATCCGGATTAGCCGGCTCTACAGTTCTTCTTCTCGGTGCATAAATGGAGTGCGGACCATGTGCTTCCTTGCCAATTGCCATGGCTCAAGTTCGTTCTCATTCTCGTTCTCGGTCTCGGTATCGATATCGGTATCGGCTTTGGTTGGGCTCCCTGTTCTCGGTTCTCCTTCCTCCGTTCTCGGTGTTGTCGGAAATCTGGCAAAGCACTTGACATTTATGGTTTAATTTTATCGCTTTTGCCGTAGCCACTTTTACTGCTACTTTGTTACATTGACATATTATTGCTACTGTAACTGACAGTTGCAGTTATTGCTACTTTGAGCTGATTTTAGCTAGAAATAATATACCTTTAGCCTTTGCAAGTCGATAGAGTGTTCTCGACTATAAAATACCCGATACGCAGGACTCTAAGCATTCAATTAAAATAAAGAAAAAGCGTAAAAATATAAAACCATTACCCTAATGTAGAAAGTTTAGAAAATTAGAGATTAGTCTATAATGTGTCGAGATTTAATATTTAAATTAATATTTTAGTGCTGCGATTAATCGATATTCTTGTTCATATATCGAAGCAAAGAGACAAATAAAAGAACATTTGTGACATATATTTTGTTAAAATCTTAGCATTGAATGCATATCAATATTTAATATTTCGATAAAATCAAATTGATCAAATGCAGAAATTTCAGAAAACATCGATAATTATATTGTGTATCGATTTTTCAAGTCGAAACTCGAAATTTGAATTAAGATAAGTGAGATAAATAATCAATGTTGTTGCTAATATATAGGCGTAAAGAGAGAGAGAAATAAATGATCGAATTTTTGTCATACATTTATTTATTATTATTTTTTTTTTTTGATTATTTCGATATTTTGACATTGAATGCGATGTTTTTGATATTTAAAATTTTGACTTATCAAATCTTTTGATATTATGGATATGGTATCGAGCTTTTTATTTTTATATTTGTACGATATTCGATGGGGAAAATACAAATTTTGAAAACTGTTTTATTTGTGATCACTTATGTTCTTAACCAAGATGTAAGACTTGTATAACCTTCAATGGTTTAAGATTCCACAAACCATCTAAACCTAAAAGTTTATTGTTAGATAATAATATAATGAATTTCATCCAATTTAAATACATTTTTCCGAATACGTCTACATAAATTTAAGTTTTTTATTTCATTTATATTGATAATTGGATTAAGTTTATTTGATAAGATAATAACTGCCATCTAAGTATAATATATAATATATAATTTATAATTTATAATGTAATGTTTTAATTTATAATGTATAATTTATAATGTATAATTTTATATTTTACCGAATTTAAGACTCTATATACCCTGCAGGTACGAGGTATAATGAAGGAAAATAAATAAATGTACAATAAAATTGGATATTGATTACTCTCCAAAGTGCATTAGACATGACAGCGGTTCTTACTATATTTCTAACATTCCTCCATTTTTGAGAAAATAAAGCGTGATGTACTTCAAAATTGAAATTTTCTTCAAGTTAAGGTTTATTTTATAATTCAAAAAGTTTTAATTGAGAAGTATTTTTGTGATTTTATAAAGTGATGCTTCGGCATTCAATCTTTTAAATCTAGCAACTTATTTTGTAAGCCATTTCAAAAATGACTTGAGATATTCAACTTAAAGCTCTGACTTACCGAGTGAAAAACAGTTGGCTTTATGCATTTTTGTGCATCTGCGACAGGTCGTAGTTAAAGATTTTGGAGTGCAACAGTCTCTACCATTGATGTCCTGGCAGGACCTTTGCAGCTTTTAGTGCTTTAGTTTATGTTAATACTGCCATTCCGAGCTCACTTTTTACGAGGTCCCCACCCCGGGCTTAACGTTAACTGCACGCTTTGTTGCTCGGTTTTACCTTTACCTTTACCGTTAGTAGTTGCCGAACTAACAGTTAGGGTTTACCTGTTTGTTACCTGTTGTTGTTTGACCATACATTTGGCTGTTGTGTTAACTGTTACTATTAGTTACACCATCGCCTTTACGTCTCTCAGAGCCTTTTTTTTTGTATTTTGTTTTGTATTTTTTGTATCTTTTGTATCTTTTGTATCTTTTGTATCTTTTGTATCTTCCCTAGCCGGGCCCCAACTTTGTCTTTCACCCTTCTCTCGGCTCCTTACGCTCTTAAGCAGGACATTACATTTACTTAGCGCCCTTCGGTTGCGGCCATTTTGGGGCTCCTTAAAAATGCAAGTCAGAAACTTTTCGAGCCCCGAAACTTTGTGACTAATTGCTTTCGTTTTTTCCCACCCCTTGTATTTTCTTATTCTGCGGTCCCACCACCGAGTTTAGGGGTTAAGAGGGGCATATAAATAATTACCGACGGGTATTTGCGGGCACCTGGCCAACAAAAAAGGGAGCCAACGAAAGTGTTGACAGATTGCTGCCAAAGTTTTCATCGTTCGTTCCTCTTCTTTTAATGGGTTTTTCTTCAAGACAAATACCTTCTCTTCGCTCTCTCTCTCTCTGGGACGCTGGAAAATGTCAGGGAAAATGCAGGGGCTTAGGCTTAGCCCCTTACTTAAATATGCAACTCAATAATTGTAATCCCCGGCCGGCAGTCTCAGTGGGAAGTCCAAAATACTGCCGGGATACACAGTGTACTATAACAGCTGCTGATTGGTCCGGATTTGTTTGGCCAGGCAAAACAAATGAATCAACTAAGGACTCAGTTTATTGCCAACGGGTCGTATGAGCAATTTCTGCTGGCCTCGGTCAATATTTGTCCTGTCCATTGACATGCCAATCAATTGGACATTAAACTCACTTGCGTCTTAACCCTCCGTCGGCCCTCCTCGCCGTCGGGGCAATGAAATAAATAAATAAACAGACAGAAATTTGATTAGACCGAGCGAGCGAGGAGGAACACACCAGTCCAATAAAATGCAAATCCCTCAGTGCTTTTAGGCCGCACACACACGAAAGAGGGCCTTGGCCCGGACCCGGACCCAGGCCCAGGCCCACAGGTGTTATTTCGCTTAGTTATGGTTCAGGTCGGGCATTACGAAATTTAATTGAATGAGAGCCATGCGTTTTGGTCGAGGCCCTAATCCCACTCAATTCGATTCATTTGGACTCGTTGCGCACACAAAGCACACACGAAAATAACTGGTAAATGGAATTTTAGAACATTTGTACGGTTATTTAAATACCAACGAGTAAAGGGAGACTACAAAAGATAAAACTAAGCCTAAATATTTTAGAAAAACAAGAAACAAGAACAAGGAAAAATGAAAATACCCTTCTTTGAGCGAAAAATAAGCATTTAGAGTTTTAAATATTTAAATACGGATGGAGCGCAAGCAAATGATTTTGATAGGCAAAACATACATGATTTGTTGTTGCAATCTCAGTGGCATTATTTTGGTAATGTTTTGGCATTTTAAATTTCAATTAATTTATACTTAAAGAGCATTTTATATACATTTTAATAATCATTTTCATATTTGTTGTTTTAATACTGCAAAAAGTATGTGAAAGTTTGAAAAAGAAGTAAAAATAACAGGCTTTAACATTACTTCTTGCATTTTATTATGAAATTATATCTTAAATCTATATTTTATAGACAATCCCTTATTGAATAACAAAGCTCAATTTAAAGACTGAAACTATGATGTATATATTATATCAGAAGTTTCCATGAATATATAATTTCTGATTGTATGACTGAGTTACCAGTGCCATATGCTCCTCAAATGCCAGCGACAATTGGCACACCGGAATGAATGTGTTATGCACGGTCATCGGGGTACATACCATATATTTCATATATACACACATTTATATATATTTCGATGAATCCCCCGTTGAAGGGTGACTGCGGAATGTGTATTCCTTTATATCCTCAAGGTGAGCCACAGCAGCGCAACCCTTCCTCCCCGCACATTCGATATTTGAGTCATCCGCCTGGCATCCTCCGGCGCTGATCCGCAATCTTTTCCCCAACTCGAGCTGACAGAATGACTCGTGCTATTTGAATGCCCCCTTTGTGTGTGTGCGGGGTGTGTGCGGGGTGTGAGGTAGTATGAAAATGCAATCCGCTGAATGGGGCTCTGGAACTCGAACTGGAACTGGTACTGATGGCAACAAGTCGTATGAGCAATATGCGCTTTATTTACAATCAATACAGGCGAACAAGTGGAAAGGAAAAAAAGAAGGAGTTGGCAACAACACACAACGCACAACACACAACGCACAACAATGCTGGCCCGTAAATGCCGTTATATTTTTACATGCCACACGTCAGTAATACAAAAAAAAATAAAGAAGGAGAGAAAGAACTCGGGGGCCCATTCAGTGCTCGGGAGGGAGGAAGGGTATTGCGATTGCCTTTCTGTCAGCCTGTGTTAGCCAGGCCATATCGATTACCAATCAATTCAGCTCCTGGCGCTGGCTATGGCAATTGTTGACTTCATTGGATTGACATTCCCTTCGGGATAAGGATAAGGACAGCAAATAATGCGGGGGGATAAACGCACAGAAGAGCTCTTCTTTCTGCGGCTAATTAAAATGCAAATGCTGCTGCGATTCCTTTGCCAGTCAGCTAATCAAAATGAAAAATGATAGTCAAGCTAAGGAGGGTAAAGCGGAGCAGTGCACGAAAAAAAATAATTATACAAATTTATAATTAATAATTCGATGGTTTTTAGTGAAAAAGATCACATATATAAATAATATAACGATACTGTATTGATATTTAATGCAAAATTAGACATATAATTGGATATTTTAACTTTGCGATAAATGTTTAATAATATCGATAATTTATTGCTGAATGAAATTATCTTCGATACATTAAAAATCTATATATCAATGTATGCGACAGTCCTAATACTTTATTTGATTGAGATTATAATGTTCAGTTCATTTTCGATATTTAAGAATTCGATACATCACAGCTTACGATATTTTCGGTATAATATATAAAAAAGATCACATAATTTATCGATATAACGATACTGATATTTGATATTTGACTCAAAATCAGACATATAATTAGATATTTTAACGTTGCAATAAAATTTTAATAATATCGATATTTTATTGCTGAATGAAATTATTTTCGTTACCTTAAATTCGATAATTCTTACATTTCCGATATTACACACATTCCTTATATTTTTCAATTTGAGCTAGATTTTAATGTTCAGTGCAATTATTTTCGATATTTAAGAATTCGATGGATCACAGCTTACGATATTTTCGATATAATATATAAAAAAGATCACATGTGTTATCGATATAACGATACTGTATTGATATTTGGCTCAAAATTAGATATTTTAACGTTGCGATAAATGTTTAATAATATCGATAATTTATTGCTGAATGAAATTATTTTCGATACTCTATAAATCCATATATCAATGTATGCGACATTTATACATTTCCAAAATCATATGCAAATTTTCGGCTCAATAAAAAGTCCTAATACTTTATTTGATCGGGATTATAATGTTCAGTTCATTTTCGTTATTTAAGAATTCGATACATCATAGCTTACGATATTTTCGATATAATATTAAGTGTGATATTTATGAAAGTATCTTATATCCTACTTCACCTTTCGATATATATTCTAATTTTATATATAGTTAAAGTTAAGTGCGCTATTTTAAAAATCGTTAGATCCAAATCTATAATATTTTTGACTGTATATTGAGAATAATATTTTTGACGATATATTTCTTCTTATATGTCTTCTTGGAATACATCCCTACTAAACCCTCTACATACAATATAGGGTCGGAATTATTTCCTTAGCGTTTTTAAATTATAAATCCTTATGTAAGGATATAAAACCCAAATGATAACTAAACAAAATAATAATAATGAAAATAATAATTTTGTTCAGTGTACTAATCGCTGGTTCGTTGTTTTTAGTATCTGTGGAATGGGTCTGCAAATGATATATGAACCACAGCGCTATGAATAATGCGAGTGGCCGCTGCAGATAACTGGCAGCCAGCGAGTCAATAGCCTCCAGCTCCTGCTCCTGCTCCTGCTCCTGCTTTGGCTCCAGTGGCGGCTCCAATTCCCCACCCCCCCAAGGGGGTGTTACTCCCTGGAGGGTAATGCCTCTGTCCGCCCAAATTGGTGGCCATTGACCACGAAGCGCCCCCTTAAAAGCAATTCCAATGTGTGTAATTTTCCGTGAATTTATGTTTTTATTTTTTTTCTCTCCTGTCCGCTGTCCACTTTCCGTTGTCGTTGTCGTTGTTGTTGTCTGCCATCGCAAAGGAGTCCGGTCTCCGGATCCTGGCCGAGAGAACATGTGCACCATTCACACGCCCAGGATCAGGATACAGCCCCGGTCAGGTTGGCTCCTAAAGGGACAGCGGCAGCACCGTTTAAACGTTCGGTAAACGGCCATTAGGCCAACACAACATTTTATGCCATCAAAACAAAGGAAATTGTTATGCATGAATGGCGAGAGAAGAGCCTTGGGGGGGCGGGGTGGCATATAATACAGGGGGCTGGATATGGCAAGACGAGCAGGACCAGTCCTGGGCGTGGCCGAAAGACAATGAAAGATAATTTAGGACTCCAACCAGAATGAGTTCAGCATTTGCATATGAGCAGAAAATAAGAGAGAGAGAAGATTAGATAGAGGGAGAGAGAGAGACAGAAGGTCACCACTTTTCCACTAATCAAAGGTCAATCAATAATGAATGAATGATAATTTCAGTTCGAAGTCTTCAAGCTAAACCTAGATATATTCTTTAGTGTTTCCTATGCAGAAATCTCAAGGTCTTGAAATCGCTTAAAAGTATGCTGTCTAAAAGTATGCTAGAAAGTTTTAAAACTTTTTATATCTCATACAGAAACCATGAATATTAGTTATATTTTGTATAAGCTAATAAAATATTACCAACTGATGATACAAAAACATTGTAGTTTTTGTTTTATAATTTACTAATTATATTATTAGGCATCTTAAGCACTTTATTGAATACTTTTAGCACAAATGTGTACTTAAATCATTTCAAAGCCCCAGAGATTTTGTTAATTATATTTATATCACAAGGTATTTCATTTACAGGTTTTTTTTTACTCCTTACTTTTACTTGAATGCTTCAATGTATATTGAGGCCCCATCGATATTTCACGATATTTATAAAGTCGATATATACATTGATTCATTAACATTGCGATTTAAAGATCGATATATGTTATTGATAATTTTTTGATAATTGACGCAATATTTATAACATCAATAAATAAATAATTTTTAGACTTAATCGATATTCTTTTTGATATGAAGAACCAATATAATCGGAATAAAACGATTAATTTAAATCATATATATATATTTAACCATATTACCGATAATTCTACATTTAATTGTAAAAAAATAAATAAATTCCAATGCTAAAAATATGAAATATAGGTATTTCAAGGTTTTTTTTTAATTCTATAAGGAGCTTGATATTTTTGTCGATAAATCTTATAGACATTCGAGATTTCAAGTAAACAATGTGTAAGTAAATACTAAATAAATAAATACGATTATTCAAAAAGATGACTTTAATCTGATAAATCTACAGAAACGCACTGTACCATTAATGCGAGAGCACCCGCCCACCATGAGAGCTTTTGTGCGCGATGTACACATATAAATATATATACATATATATCTGCTAAACCACCTCAAAGTAATCCACAAATAATCCACTCGCACCTTGTAAATATTTCAAATGCCGCATAAAAATTTAATCCACTTCGATTTTCTGTTTGTTTTCATTTGCAGTCACAGAGAAAGAAATACGTCAATGGTGAGTTGTGTGCGGCGAAGGCTGGGAAATGTGCCAGTGGGGCATATAGATAGATATTTGCCAAACTAGTGAATTAACATTTTCAATATTTGTTGCTCTTATTTATATATGTATATATACATTTTTATACTCCTCACTCGCCAGGCACAAAGGATTCCTGAAAGACTGTCCCAACGGCCTGCTCACAGAGCAAGTAAGTACTGTGCATCCGCAAGGACATCACATGACACGTATCTTGAGTGGGAGCATGTGTGCGTTTGCGTGTGCGTGTGCTCCACCTGAGCGTGGCCAATTCATTTAAGTCAAACGGCTAATTTAGTTAATTTTCCGCCATCCAATCCCGGCGGCGGCGACGGCGCTCTCGATTTATGTAAGCTAATTCCACAACGGCAGCAACATCAGAGACATGGGGCGCCTCCGCCTCCTTGGACTCCCTTTCGGGGGCCCGGAGCCTGCTTTTGGGCCATTGCCAAATGTGTTGACGACCCCGGCTGCTAATGACAATGCTTTTGTTGCTGTCGCCGTCGGCTGTTGTTGTTGATAATGAAATGTATTAATGCGCGCATTATTCAAACACAAACCAAACTCTCAACGACATGTGTGGCACGCTTCTAATTGATTCATTCACATTTCTCATTTCTTCTTTGGTTTGCTGTTCGTTCTTCTTTTTCTTTCTCTTTCCCTCTTTCCTCTTCTGTCTTCTTTGTCCTTTTTTTTCTAGGGCTTCATCAAAATCTACAAACAATTCTTTCCACAAGGCGATCCCAGTAAATTCGCCTCGCTCGTCTTTCGCGTCTTCGATGAGAACAATGTGAGTATGTCCATTACCAGAAACATTCCTTACTCCCTAGTTAAAGGCTCCTGACCACGCCCTCATTAGAAATACATATCAACAGATTTTAAAGAAAATAGCTTATTTTTTCTTATATATAAATGTCCGCTTAACATCGTATTTTCCGACACACAACTTTTGTATTGAGAGCCACAAGATGTTCCTCAATATGTCTTACCTTCAAATATTTTAAAGAGAAGACTTTCTGGAGTATATTGTATATAATTGTCTGTCTGCTTAAGCATTCTTTACTTCGTTTTTTTCGATACAAAACTTTTGGCAATAGAGTCATGGGTATTCCATAGTCTGCCCTCTTCCCCTATCAAGCTGACGTTGGCGAAAAATTTTCAGACAGCCACAAAATAAACTGATTTCAGCAGGTTAATGTCCTGCCCTAACCGCTGTTACCCATTTATGCGATGGGTGATCATAAATTCTTAGCGTTCTTCTTGTCTCTTTTTTATATATGTATGTATGTGCATACATCTATATGTATATAATTTATGGCCCATGGGCGTGGTCTGCCTGCCCCTATGCTCCCCACAACCACAGAATGTCAACTGTCTGATGTCTGCACTGATTTGCTTTCTTTGTCTCTCCGTCTGCCTGCGCGCGTGTGTGTGTGTGTCCCAACTTCTGTGCGGATATGTGTTTGTGTGCGTGTCTGCTTTTCTTTCTTCTTTCTTCTTTTTGCTCTTCTCTTTGTCTCTCTCTCCCGCTCTCTCTGTTGTTCTCTTGTGCCGCCTCCAGGATGGCTCCATAGAGTTTGAGGAGTTCATACGCGCCTTATCCGTCACATCGAAGGGCAACCTGGACGAAAAACTGCAGTGTAAGTTTTCAACATCTCTCTTTATAATGTCGTTCTGCTTCTACTACTCTTAGTCTTTGTCCTTTTCCTGCTCTTTATCCTCCTTTTCCTTCTTCTCCTTGCCTCCCCCTTTCTCTGTTCCTCTCCATCTTTCCTCCTCAATAACCTCCTTTTGCGATTCTTTCCCTCAAATATCATCCAATGTACGTATCATCCAATCACTTGGCATTCTCGATTTCTTTCGTCCTTTAGGGGCCTTCCGTCTATATGATGTGGACAATGATGGCTACATAACGCGCGAGGAGATGTACAACATCGTGGATGCGATCTATCAGATGGTGGTAAGTAATGCTCACTATTCTGGAAAAATCAACTGAAATTCCCTGTGTTATAAGACCCTTAACTTAACCTTAAAAATGTCTAAAGTTAAAAAAAAAAACCACAATGAGATTACCTATAAAAAAAAATCCTTCCATATGACACTTATGTCAGTGATATTTAGCATTATGACACTAAGCACTAAGATAAACGTTCCAGCACTAGGAATTCTAACAAATACTGTGCCTTATGACACGTATCTGCTTTGAATCTTTTTACATTTGGCTTTATGACACTAAACACTATAAAATGATCATCTGTTTTCTCGAAGCAAAATGCACCTTCTAAATGTGGAAACAATGGAATGGATCATTTTGCTTCTCAGCAGATGCGAAGTGGTTGGAACGCGCTATTACATTCGAATATCAAATATCGAATATTTTTTGTTACCAATTTTCTTCGATTTTCTCCGATTTCCCGTAAACCCAATCTAACCGATTTCTTCTGTATCCTTCTCTCCTCTTCAGGGCCAGCAACCGCAGTCGGAGGACGAGAATACGCCGCAGAAACGAGTGGACAAGATCTTCGATCAGATGGATAAGAATCACGACGGAAAATTAACATTAGAAGAATTTCGTGAGGGTAGTAAAGCTGATCCACGTATAGTTCAGGCGTTAAGTTTAGGTGGTGGTTAAATCTTTTAACAAATGCCCGATTAACGATAACAGACACAAATCCAATTCAAACAACAAAATATATATATATTAAAAACAAGCGTGCAATAAACCAAAAAAACGAAAACGAAACCGAAATTGAAAACGTAAACATTTTTCAACAAAAAAAAAAAAAACCCAACTAAAGAATAACGAAAAGCAAAAAAGCTAAAGAAAACGAATACTTAGTTTGCATTCGCTTCTTCACTCTTCACTCTCTCTTCTCTCTACGCTTTTCTCGATTCCCAAAAATCTCGATTCTCCGCGCGTCAATTGCGACACTGAAGATGATAATAATTTTTTGATATATGAATATTCATAACGAATAACGAACGAGAGGGAGGAAGCCCCAAATGAAATCGAACAGAAAACGAAAATTAATTTTTAAATATACACCAGATTATGAATACTATATATAGGATATCGTCGCGTAGTCAGAGCGCAGTTCATAGCAATAAAGGAAAAACCAAAAAGAGAAAAGAAAAATAAAATAACAAAACAAAACGAAACGAAAATGAAAATGAAAATAAAAATAAAAATAAATTAATGCTAATTTCAAATTAAAGCGAAATGTGGAAGGCGCAAATCAATTTTTGAAGCATACACCAATTACGAGTAAACTAATTAAACCTACGAATAAATCAGCATAATTATATTATACAATTAAACCATACAATTAGAGCCGAACTAAGCCTACGAATCAATTGCGCAGCCTTCGAAGCGAAAGCCAATAAAAAACAAAAAACAAAAAACAAAGCAAAATAAAACGAAACAAAACAAAGCGAAAACAAATGAACTATCTAAGCTAACCGAGTTATCACAGCTCGATCCCAGTCAGCTAATTCCACTCGCGACAGCAAATAGGAGCCACTATATCCACATCTAAAATATATACATACTTATATATACATATTGCCACGTGTATGGATTCGCCAAGTGACCGCAGACAGGACGAACAGGGGTGAAGCTAAGGGATATATGTCTGGATAAGGGGACTTGCGAGAGGGTGGGCCCAATGGGTTATAAATCAGTTATACAATGGATTATATGCTTGATAGGGGGAAATCCCCGTTTTGTTGCCTATTTCTCACCTGTGTCCCTACGCCCCAAGCCCCAAGCCCAGCTCAGAAGAAGAAAGTAACCCCCGAAACTAAACACAACAAATATATATATACATATATATATATATTTCTCTCCCCAACTAATGGAACACTTTCTTTGGCTTATTGCAAACAATCTACTTAGTTATAGTTATTATAAATTATGCTATAAGACCCTGAGCTGCTTGAGGAAAGGTTTGTCTCTTTTATTGCGGCCCATCTCACATTTATTCCAGCTGCCTTACAGCCATGAAACGCACTTTGGCCCTTCAAAAACAAAAACAAAAAGAATGAAGAAAAAGCAAAAATGAGATACAAAAGGCAATCAAGTTTTTTTCGTTAGAATTAGAGTTCAAATAGTGATTGCAGAAAGTGTTGCATACCCAACAGGCGCTGATAACAAAACAAGTGTTTGCTTTTGTTTGCTCTCTCTCTCTCTCTCTCTGTATCTATCTCTCTCTCTTTATATATATATTTCTCTGTCTCACTATCTCTCTTACGCTCCCTAGTAAATATCTCTATCTGTATTACCAGCTTTGCCTTGTTTTCCGTTAAGCGTTTTACGTTTCCAACAACAATAACCATTAACAGTAACAACAAGAAACCATAACCAAAAACCCAAAAGAAAACTAGATAAACCCGAAAAACAACAACAACACGAACATTTTGACAATAGGCGGAGGCAACAACAACAACAACAAAAACAGCAAAAGCAACAACCATATGAGCAAGCGGTTAAGGAGAAAGGTCCTCGAACTGGAACCAGAAATAGCTACGAAATGAAGAGATTAATAATTGATAAACTAATCAAAGAACGCACATCTACAACAAGAACAGCAACAATAACTACTATTATGAACATGAACATATATACACATATGTATGTATATCCGTCTATATATCCAACAAAAAGAATTAAAAAAAAAAAGAAAACCCACGAGAAGCAGCTAAAAAAAAAAAAATAATAGAGAAAGAAGATATGTCAAGGACGAAGTTGGAGCTGTAGAAAATAACAATGAACAAATCCATCATACGATTTAATTTCTATTCTATATGCGGTTCAGCTTTATTATTGCATTGATTTTTCAATAAACCAATCAACCGTTTTTACTATTCCGATGACTATCTATAAATACGAATCCACACTCACGCTTACACTCACTTACCCCGTTCAGTACTCAGTACTCAGTATTTAGTATTTAGTATCTAGTGTTCAGTATTCAGTAATCAGTATTCAGTATATCCTGTATTCAGTATATCCTGTATTCAGTATTCAGTACATCCAGTAAAAGTCCACTCCCACACACACAACTACTCTTATTACACCCATTACACTCCTGCCATGGCTATAAACAAAGGCAGTCTTAAGAGTAAGATGCGTAGCGCGCATTTTAAGAGAGAAAACTAAGAGAAACAAAAAAAAATCGTATGGCGTTATGCATCTTAGGCTTCACATTGTCTCTGTTAGAACCATCTAGTTACAGTTACTTTCTATTATTTTGCCTGCTTTGCCTTTTCTTAATCTGACCGAAAACAATTGAGCGATTTGCGTTATCCTTTTCCACTTCCGTTATCCTTTTCTTTTCCTATGCTTTCCATGTCTTTTGACTTACAGCACCGATCGAAAATGATAACAAAAACAAAAAAAGTGCAAAAATTGACGACTAAAATGCAACCATGCAACCCCGAAAATACTTTCCCACACCAGCAACAAGCACACACAAACACGAGCACACAACACACAACATACCTAGCCACACTTGTGTGTATATATAAATACACGCCTCTTAACCTATATAGACCCTATATATATACTTATATATATATATATATAAAGTAAGCACTGCAATCGAAAGCGAGTTAAGGAAACACAAAGCTACTAAAACAAAAACAAAACTCAACAAGAGAGAAGAAACGAATACAAGAACGCTTCTATAAACCTCACTGAAATTCTTCGAAGGAAATCTACACACACACACACACACACACACACACACACACTTGTACGAGTATATTAACAATAAACGTAATGCGAAAACTTAATCAATAATTAAATAATTCGAAAGTGATATAGCTGACAAAACAAATGTGTCTGTAGTCTAGTAGTTAAAAGAAATTGAAACGAAACAGAAAAATAAGCGAAATGAATCATTTATAAATAATATAAACAAAACAATTGAATTGCAGAGGATTGGTGGCAAGTTTTTTTTTTTGCGCAAGGAGATGCCTGAGCAGCAAGAATAAGTAATAAAAAACGTAAATGAATCAAGCGAATCAAACTGTAAATAACACTAAGTGAATCACGCACACCAACACCATCGCATACCCACACACTCACACTCACACTCAAGCCCCTACACGGACAGAAAAGTACCGAATAAGTTTGTTAACACCAAAATATAACGGGTCTTAAGTAACAAAACAAAAGGAAAATGCAAAAAAAATAAATAAATTAAAAAAATAGGAGAAAAAATCAGTAAGCTAGAGCAATGAATTTTTTTTTGTGGATCGAAATGAATCAAGTCAATTGTAATAGCCGAAAAAAAAAGAAAACATAAAAAAAATTATATATATATAAATATAATTGAATATTTATATTAATTTACAATGGACAGGTGAGAACAGAATAGAACAAAATAGAACAGCACAGTACTTACAGTTTGGAACGGGGATCGCGGGAATCCCCGCCGAGCGAGTCTCAGATGAAGTCGAAGTCGAAGTCGAATTCGAAGTCGAAGTTGAAGATGAGTTTCTTTCCACCGCCGTTGACAAACCACACGAATGTCAAGTTAAACGTTTCACAAGCAATATTTTACATACTTATACATGCATTATATACATATATAAATATATACATATATATATATATATGAACAAATATATATATATATGATAATAATAATAATAAATATACGATAATAAATATATATACATAAACTTATATACACACAACTCCGCAATAACGGCGAGTCAACCGGCAGAAAATAGCAAAAATAATTCGAATATTGCATGGCAGATGAAGGCACACAACTGGAAGGAATATATAATACGATAATGCGAAAATAAGAAAATAAGAGAATACATAAATAGAAGTAAACAAGATGAAAGCAAAGGAAATTTACATACAACAACAACAACAACAACATTTTTAGTGATATTCTTTAGCAAATTTGAATCTGATTTCTTTTTGCTAAGAACGAAACGAAAACGAAATGTAAAAAGTCAAGAAGAATTCAGAAGAAGAAGGGGGAAAAAAGACGAGGAAAATACTAACAAAAAACGAAAACGAAACATGAAAACAAACAACAATTAAGTCAATGTGCGTATATTTTACAAAAAAGAAAAGAAAACAAAAAAATGTAACTAAAACCAAACGAAAAACCAAAAAGGTACAGCTAAAAAGATAACAAAAAACAAAAACAAAAAAAAAAAAAAAACGAAGAATAAGAAAAGAAATTAAATTTTTTCCTTCCCATTACCTTGGACTGGGTTCTTCAGTTTGTTTGTTATAATATTATCTCCTTTGTACTTCTCTATATATTTACCGTTATTTATCATCATTATTATTATCACCGAGATGATTATTCCGATTGTTATTATTATTATGATTATTGCAGCCTCGAGAATTACGATTATTGTGTAAACACATGCAAAAACTTATAAACGAAACAAAAACAAAAACAAAAACAAAAACAGAAAAAAAAGAAACACACACACACAGAACCTTTATAGAACAGACAAAAATGAAAATCAAATTCTTTTACCAAGCAAAAAATACATAATTATTTTTTTTAAGTAATCGCCTATGGGGAAAGGGAAAATTTATCTTGTTACTGTCAGAAAATATTACTTACTTCAAATAAAAATTTTAAAGCGAGATCGAGCGAGCGTTTTTCTCCCCGTCCCCCGGAAATTTCAATGAGCCAAACTTGGGGCTCCGTTTTTGGGATAATTATTTTGATTGAGGTAAGTCTGGGATCCTTGACAGCTGCTCGGGGACAACTTTAAGTACTCCCTACAATTTGCCCCTCTCCCGAAAAGTTTCGGCTTAATTGTCGAGCGGGAACACTGCACAGTTGGTCTGTGACCTGTAAGCGTTTTGTTTAATGGCTATTAACTGTTATGTTATGTTATGGGGGCCCGGCTGCACACGTGGCGTATGCGCAATCAACGGAGACAGCTACATGGAGATTACATGGATTTGCCCCCCGAAAAGCGTTACGTATACGCAGCGTGAGCACATAAATGTATAATGTTTGCACAAAGCAAACTTCAAGTGTCTGGAGATGGAGATGGTTGGTCATGCTGACATGTTAACAGAATGTAACAAGTTCGGTCAACTTTATTTGCCAGATTGATGTCGTACTTAATACTAATTGATGTCCTTGCATGTCAAAGTTCGTGTGCGAGTGTACTATGTGTGTTTGCTCAAATAAATGTTTGTTATGAGTGGCTGGAAAATTGACGAATTGACGAAATAATTATAAAAGTGCACTATGACAGCTTTCCCATTTTTCCTTGGAAGTTTTAAATCAATAATTATCTAAAAAAACTACCTAAAGGTGAGTGTTATCGATTGTGCTGTACCTGAGAATTGGGTAATATATCGAGAGCAAAATATCGATATATTCCATATATTTCAAATATAGTAAACTTTGATGTATCGTATATTTAAATATTGCAACTCTTGACATTTAAATATGAATGAAATTGAAGGACAATGTTTATTTATTTATTAATTCATTTATTGTTCGATTATATGAGTGCGATAAATAAAACAGAAAATCATTTAAAATATCGTTTTAATCGATATTCAAAATTTTATCCGGTTATTATTATATCTCAGATAAGGGATATATTTTTTTTCGATTTTTCTCGTCTAATATCGTGTTATCGATTTATGTATATTCTCCATCTTATTTCCAATGTATTTTTCATTCAATTAAAATGCACAAAAAAAACACATTAAAAAGTCTAATTTAGATGAATTGTCCTAGTTCGACACCGCGGTTCGGGACTTAACTAAACCCAGGCAATGGTGAATGCGAGTGCGAGCGAGGTGGAAATAGAGGGTTGCAGCTTTGTTTTCTTATAACTCTCATGTTTATCATCCGATCTTACTCAAATATTCGTAGAAATAGAAATTGAAAGTATAAATATTTTCGTAGAAAAATATGTATTACAAGTCTGTTTCATTTCTTAAACATCGGGACTACAACCATAACCATAACACTAAAGTGTGTTTTAAAGTTTGAATTCGTCTCATAAATTCTAGCTAGCTTTTGTACTTGTTTTTGACACCAGGTATCTTTAAGTCGAGAACATGGCTTTCCTACTTGTGCGGGGGGTGGGGGGAGGGTATATAATTCTTGATTACTTTTTGCGGTTTTCGTGCGTGTCGCGGGTGTTGGAAATTTGACATGAATTAGTAATGAATGTATCCCGCAGATGCGGACACTATCCACGTATCCAACGGATGCGCCAACTGGGGCAGCGGCAGCGGTTTCGGCGGCGGCAGCGGCAGCAGTGGCAGCGGCAGCAACGTCTGTTTATCTAGGCAGCCCAACTATTTATAATAAAAGGCAACCAGATTAAAAACCAAAATAGATTCTGTATATGCAGCTGCATCATCTGTATCTGAATCCGAATGTATCTATACAACTCGCTTCATTGCTGGGCCGGTAAGCGCAGAGAAGAACAATGCTAATGGGGATTATCTCTCGACCATGAAATACCCGGCAGTGTCAAGGTTACAGCAAATAGCTAAGGGAATATTGTATATTATTGTTAATATATATTTTGTTGCAAGTATTTTCGATATCCAAGTTAGTGTTTGCCCAATATACCCGACGAATACCGACGAATAAAACTATATACAAAATACAACAAAGCAAATATGATATTGGCGAAATTGGGGGAAATGCTAAAACAATGGCACGCAACTGAGAAACATTCGAATTAACCACATTTTTACATTATGTAGGGGATGCCGGCCCCGCTGCACAGGGCCCCCCCCCCCTGACCTATCCAACTCTGTGTGTTGTATAAATAAACAGTAATTATAATTGGCTCGTTTTGGGATACAAATTCGAAACCGAAACCGAATTCGAATTCGATTCGATGACGCGGGCGTACCGCCTTCCGCCTTTCGCCTCCCACCTCCCCCTGGCATAGTTTGGAGGCGCGCCTATTAAATTCGCCTCTTATGTACGCAATTGCGAATTTATTCCTCGCACGTTCGCCGCCTTGGCGGGAGAAATGCAAATTGAAATAGGAAATGAGCGGTGGCCAGGCCAGTCGGGGCAATCATCCGATCCGACGATCTGTCGCCGTTGCCGATCAATAGTCTGGAAAGTGCCCCGAAGAAGTACATCCACTAATGAGTTCTAAACAGATCTCAAGGAACTATTAAATTGGGCAAAACAATGATCGACAATTAGAGTTCATTATAGGTTTCCTTCGAGATAATGAGTGCTTGATGCGATGTACATATATATCATGATTGGAAGAAGTAATAGTTTTACTCAAAAATAAACAAAACAGGTAAAGTAATAAATATACTTTTTGTTATATTATTTTTGTAGGTTTAAAACTTTTTAATGTAGTGAAAAGTATGTGAATCTCTACAAAAACTTTCAAGGCCTTTTAATGTTTTAATCAATTACAATAAACTTAAGAAGCGTTTATGCAGCATTCAAAACTATATAAATATAAATATATATATGTAAAAAAAATATATATTTAAATGTGTTTTCCCAAAATATCTGCCTGACTTGGCGGCAAAGATGATCCCAGGCAATAAAAAGCTTAACTAATTGATTCGGTTTTATGGTCTATACTGTGAGTGATAAGAACGAAGCCAAAAATAAACCACAGAGCACAGAGATCGGTGTGTGTATTCCAGGGAAAATGAGGGAAACTTTGGGTTGTGCTGCGAATCGAGTGATAAGGCGGAGCGAATTAAGGGGAAATTTTCCTGATAGATCAAAGCAGCAGAATTCGTCGAAACGGTAATCCATCGTATCCGAGAGATACACAGAAGAAGAGGAACGTTTGATTTCGCATCCGTAGCTGTATCTTTATCTGTTTGTGTATTTGTATCTGTATCCGTGGCTATATCTGTTTGGCAATATGTTGTTGTATCCGTATCCGTATCTGTATCTGCAGTTGTTGGATTCGTGTATCTGTGGTTTTATTGTTTATTTGCTTGCCGCTTGCCTTTTGTTATTTCTCGTTTATTTCTTCTTCTTCTTCTTTTTTTCGATTGTTTTTTATTTTTGTTTTCGGCAGAATTTTTATTATTTACTATATTTAAGCGCATAGATTTATAATGTATTTCAGCAACAATTAGTCATCGCCGGGCCACGACACCTGCAAGAAATGCAAAAAAAGTAATTTATTCAATTGCCCAATCGCTCTGCCTCTGCCTCTGCCTCTGTCTCTGCCTCAATTGCCGTCGCTGCTAGCATCGACGGCGACTGCGACTGCGACTGAGGGCTTAGCTATTTGGCGCTGCTGCTGGCATTCGATTGCCATTCGCACAAGTTGCATGTTCAACTCGCGACTCGCCTCGGTTTCCTCATTGTTCTTCTGTTCCGTTCTCCCCGCTCTTCCGTACTTCGTTTGTTGTTGTTTTTTTTTTACTTGTGTTTTGTTTTGTGCATATTTCAAATCACTTCCTCGGTGTGCGTGTGTGTGTGTGTGTGTGTGCCTCTCTTCCCCTTTTTTTTACCCATCTTTCGCCCTAATTAAATGTGCGCGCTAATGCGTTAAACGGTTTCTGCAATTTGCTTTTGAGCCGAAAACACTCTGTGTGTGTGAGAGTGTGAGTGTGCTGGTGTGTGCGTGTGTGGTCCTGTGGAAATTACATTTATAATTACGCTTAATCCGTCGATTACTCTCATCGCCAACAGCGGAACCGACAGACTCACCGCAGCGTTCACTGACCGCACTTCGGTGTTTCCCAGGTATGTGTAGTATGTATGTGTCCTTAACCCTTGCCCCCGAATAAACATGATTAGACATGTAGAAATATGGCAGCGGAACCGATAATTAGACAGATCGCCCCAAGAGGGGGGGTGGGGTGTACAGTGGTTTACAGTTACATTCCCATTGCGGTGTCTTGGGTGGGGGGACTCTCTGCGGTTCTTTCAAAGACAAACGACTTTGTGTGGGTTCCAATCTGCGAAATATATATATATAGCTCCAACTCTTCAAGAACAAGGGGGGGAGGGGTTAATCTACCTTAATCCGATTTAATATCTGGTCTGACCAACCTGTAGCTTTTTGAATACTAATCCCTGACAAATCATTGGGGTTAACATTGATGGTAACAAACATGGAAGGGAGTAGATAATGCTTAATAATATTTAAATTATTTCATCTAATAAAATTATTTATCTGCGATTAACTTCAGCTAAATTGTATTGATATATTGATTATTATATTGATATAAATATAAGCAACATGTTTTATCTACACTGATACAAAAATTCAAGAATTTTGGTTATGAATATTTTGGTCTTCTTTTGAGATTTTTTGTTTTTTTTTTTTTAAGTTATTTTGGTTTCAAATGAAGCTTACAATTTCGTAATTCCAGAATTTTAAGTCTTATATTAAGATTTTTGGTTTTATATCAAGATTTTAATTTAAGAATGCACAAAATCTTGAAGGAAGATTTTATTTTTTATATCAGTGTACTGAGCTATGTGGATTTGGAATGTTCAAATATAGAACGGAAAAGTTATGATACATTGACACTAATAATAGCATATTAAAACTATTGTAAACATTGAATTTTAAAATATCGACATACTAAAAATATTATACAAATTTTTATATCAAAATATTATTTAATATTACATTTAGAATTTTTATTGCATATGTTATAGAAAATTATTGCATTTAACATTAACATATCAATGGTATCGAAAAATATTTAAAATTATATATTCTAATATTATGCTAATAAATAATATTTACATTTTCCCTTTTCTTGATTAAATTGGTTCGCTATAACAACAAATATATAAAAGTAATTCACATTTTATTGATTCATGATTGATATCGATATATCTATACTCTCTGTCATGCCTTTTATAAATATTATTACTTCTGCATTAACAAAATATTCTACAGTAGCCCTGAGACATACAAAAAAATTCCCACAAAACAAAGTACGCTATAAGCAACCATAAATAACAATAAAATAAATTTAAATTGTTTTTCCTCGAACGATACAAAGTTGCGATTGCCCAGAAACCATTTAAGAAAAGATAAAACGAATGTGGCTGTAATATTAATTGTTTTCCCTAAATCGGGAAGGTTATTGGGGCAATAGAAATTGATCGATGAAGGGATATGTTAGTTTATTTCATTTCATTTTTATTTTAAACACTTTTTTTATGCAAGTCTTAAATGGGGCAACAACAAAAGAATTCATAGTGGCGAAGGCAAGTGTTTATGCATTGCTCTCTTTCTCGTTCTCTTTCTTTTTTGTTATATTTTCTCTCTCTATAAACAGTAACACAGAGGCAGAAAAAAATGAACAACGAAAAAATGTAGTAAAACACACAATGGTTGGAGTCTCCACTAATCAGCGACAGTGGGAGCGAGATAGATAGTGGTCACTTAAATATGCTAATAACTTTCATGTTAAACAATTTCAGTAATATTTTTAATACTTGCTACAAAATTGATAGGAATATATATATTTTTTTAACTTTAAATTAAATGTATTTTTATTTTTAGCATTTTTAGTACTTTAGCTATAAAATTTATAAAACTTAATACATTTTTTTTTTTTAATTCCAATTTAAATTTCTTTTTATTTTTAGCACAAGTACACGCTAAAACAAAGCTTCTTCCCTTTTTTAAATTTAAATTACAGCTTCATGTTTTCCTAATTACTTCATTTTCTCACATTTTGCTCACTATCAGCTTGGGCGAAAGGTGTCTGAATTAAACTCACGGTGCCCAGCCCGAAGCCCACCCCACACCCAGCCCCTCCCCCCATTTCCCCTCATATCCCCCCTCTGCTCGCCAGCAGCTCGAAGTAAACAGCATTCGAGGGTAGTGTAAACAATCATTGACCTCGTTCATATTTCTTGGAGCGTTCACTCATTTGCCTTTGGCCCGAGCCCCAGACGTTGACTCTGCCTGGTCGCAATTAAAATTGTTGTTTAGCTAGTTGCCTCTGGACGGCTCTTCAGAGACTCTCCCCTCCCCTCCTCTCCCCTGCCCTACCCTGGCCTGACCCCCTTTAA
Organism: Drosophila punjabiensis; assembly: GCA_008042585.1. Lineage (NCBI taxonomy): Eukaryota > Metazoa > Arthropoda > Insecta > Diptera > Drosophilidae > Drosophila > Drosophila punjabiensis. The sequence continues at coordinate 25,091 of VNJR01001605.1, forward strand.
CCCCTGTTAGCCGGGGATTTCGAACAAAATCAGAATCGGGAGGCAAAGGCAGAGGCGGCAGTTTTTGGAACCAATTAGCCGCCGAGAAAGAGGCAAATATCAGATTCTGTTGCGATTTTCTCTCTCTGGCAAAATGATGATGAGCATAAAGCACAAAGGCAAGAAGCCAGAAGGAATTGTAAGGATTCAGGAGCCGACCACGAGGCGCAGAGCCTGAAAAGAGCCAAATCACGATAGGCTCAACGGCAAAGACACAGAAAAGTGAAATAATCAAGGCTAACAGAGGGAGAGAAAACACTGACAGACCGACTTGAAAAATACGCTTTTACTATTTACTATATAAACTAACTATAAATTGTATTTGATTATTTTTAAAATCAATATTTTTATATTGTATTAATTGTGTTTAGTGATCACTTTCTCGACTCAATATATCTGGGATTGCAAATAAGAGTTACGAGTAAAATAAAAATTGAGCTGAAAAGTTGAAAAAATGAGGTATACCATTATTTTTAGGACTATTTACAAACAAGATAAACTTGTTTAAGCAATTTTTAATTTTTTTAATTGAACTAAATTCTTATTATTAACATTACACAATAATTGTGGAAAAATAATTATTTTTCAATTTTTATATAAAAGTTGAGTAAAAACTGTTATATTCAATTTTCAATTTTAAATATTTATTGAAAATAACAATTATTCTCTAATTTTTATTTCAAAGAATTGAACATATAATTGAATATATATATATAAATGAACTTACTAGAAAATAAATAATTACAAATGATTTTATAGAAATTTGTAAATCCTTAAAGTTAATATTTTCGCAAAAATTATAAGAAAATCACATAAATAGTTAAAAAACAATGTTCAGATAGCAAGTTATGTTCCATTTCCTAGCTGTTGAAGCCTCTCTATTTTTTTTTTGTAGAGCATCCTGCTCTGGCGAACCGAGAGGAAAGTTTAAGCGGCATATATACCCAATCCTTGGCCGGGGGCCTTAGCCCGTGGCCCAATATCGAGGCAGGCAATCAAGGATAACGCGCATTATCCCGAGGCCCACATATGGAAGGAAATGAGGGGTCGCCGGTCTTGGGGTCAGGGGGTTGGAAATTGGTATTTTGTATGTGTGTGTGTAGCGCTGGTTTAGCATTTTTATGTGTCCCGACCCCCAGCAGACTTCTCCCACCAACCCCTATCCATCGTCAGCGCCTGTCGTGGCCTACAGAGACATTATGTAGTTGGCTTTATCGCAAACGATTTGCCAAACACAATATGACGTCGACCAGGACCCAAGACCACGACCACGACCAAGACCAAGACCACGACCACCAAGACGAAGACGAAGACCAAGACCGAGACCAACACCACGACTAAGAGCAAGAACAAGAACAAGAACAAGAACCGGACCAAGTCAATGGCAATGACAATGGCATGGACCACAAAAACACACACACACCCACACATACACGCGAATCAAAAGCCACATGTGTGTGCGATAGTTGAAAGGCGACAAAAGTGTTTAATTTCCATCTCTGTGACGCTATAATTCCCAACTGGTGAAGTCAGCATTAGCTTTTTTCTCTATTGTGGGTCAACATTTACAGTTACCTTAAGTTCTCTCTCTCTCTCTTATGAGATTATATAATTTCTATTTTTTACAACGTTTTATTGCGATAGTATCGACTTATGTAGTGTAATTGTAAAAGATGAGTGTATTCATCAAATAAAATTCTTTTAAATTACTGAGGTTCTTTTATACACTTGCAGAGTATTATAATTTTAGTCAGAAGTTTGCAACGCAGCATGTATACTTGATCAGCATCACCAGCCAAGTCGATCTAGCCATATCCGTCTGTCCGTTTCTACGCAAACTATTTTCTCAGTTTTTAAGCACTTTGCAGATAATTTTTGATATGCTCTCACTCGTATATAAGTCGGAACGAGAATAAAAAATGATAGCTTCACCTTTTTTCACCATATTTACAACTACTACGGGATTTGAGCTTTTTATATTATTTCAGATTTTCGGATTTAGTTCTATGAAAATCGGACGACTGTCATATAACTCCCATTAGAGCAAACGAAAAATTAATAGAACAAAATTGATCTTTGTCAGTTTTCAACATATTTTCATCTACTCTGAGATTGATGAATTTTGTATTATTCTCGAATTTCAGTTTTAATTAAAAAAAAAAAGAATGATCCAATGTACCGAAGCTGACTTCCTTTATTGCTTATTAACATATATGCAATTTTTATAAATTTATTGCATTTCCTAAAATTTATTTATTTCTAACAATGTAGTCAAAATTAAAATATAAAAGAAAATTTTTCTTACAGGAAAAGTTTTTTATTCAAAGCTTAATAAATAAATATAATATATCATGCTTTACTTTGAGAGAAAATTGTAATTATATCTATTTAAGGTTTTATATATTTCTTTTTAAATGAGAGATGAGATGAGATCTGATGTTCTTATATCGATAAAGGTAAAAATGAACACTAAATGTGTTATTTTTTTATGTTTAAAATAAGTTACTAAACTTTGTTATATGGATTTGTTAAAATATAATTAAACATCGCTTTTAACGTATGAAAAATAGCGATATAATATTGATCGTAAAATGTTTTAATATATCATTTAAATCGATATGTCTGACTTTTTCTTTCGATATGCTTCCGATATACAATTAATGAACAATTCCCCGATTTAGCAATTTTACATTATTTTTCCCTCTTATCACTCTTCGATTTCGTTCCCTTTGTCGCCTGTTTCTTAATGTCGAACAGTAGCAAAAATTTTTTTTTATATTCTTGCTGCTTCCTTGCCTGCTCCTTTTTATTTTTTTGCTGTTTTTGTTGCTGCTGTGTTAGCCAATGGAGCGGCGTTAGAGGCTTTTGTTTACTTGACGCTGCTGACTTTTTAGGGTCCTTCCACCGTTTATATGGCGCATAAAATTAATAATAACAACAAATGGCACATGAAGAGAGAGAGAGAGATAGAGGGGGAGCAAATGGCGCTGGCAAAAAGGGAAGGGGAGAAGTGAAAGCGGAGGGTGGCTAATGGTAGTTACAAAAGAGAAATGCAAAAGCTTAAAGCGTTATAAAAATAAGAAGAAAAATCTTAAGCTGCTTGCTGGATTCCGGGGGGGGGGGAAGATCAGGAATACTAAACACCGGTCGTGCCATCAATTAGAGCTGAGTTTTTAATATTTTGACAGTGTGCCAAATCAGTTGCAAGTTGCCAGTTGCAAGTTGCCAGTTGCCATTCAATCCCCACTCGAATATCAAGCATACGCCACGTTGCCCCGAATGTGTGCCTGTCTGTGCGACTGTGTCTGTGTCTGTGCGACTGTGTGCGCCCGATGCTGGCGCCGGCATTTGGTGAAGTGTCTGGAAGCTGTCGCCCCTGGCTGGGACCGGGGGTGGGACTGCTCCGGGGGCTGGATGGGAGGAGGGACTCGGTTACCCGGGGGTTGGCTGTAGTCGAGCGAGCGTTCACACGACACTTGAAGTGTTCCTGCCCCTCCGCTTCTCGTCCTGTGTTGGTTCCTGTTGTTGCCACTCTGGAAGTGCGTCTATTAATTTTCATATCGCAAGCATTTCTCAATACTCTCGCCTTGTCGTTTCGGCTTATGAGGCACTTCCTCGTAAATTACCCAACGCCCACGCACACCCCACACACACGCACTCGTCAAATTAAATAATTATGCGCTTAATTATTTTTCGGCGTTTTCTCGCCCCGTCAAATGTTTAATTGTTTTTTAATTTGTATTTAAATGTGGCAGGCAAAAGATTTACCGAAAATGAGATGAGTGTGCCTTTGGCATGTTACTGAGCCACTCAAGGCTGTGAAACAGATTGATTTCCGAGCATCAGCTAGCTGAGATTTTCCTGCCTCTTTGTGTGTGTGCCTTCACAATTTCCATTCGAGATTTATGCACTTATTTTCCCCTTGGTTTTTTTTTTTAAACCCAACATTTTCTCTAGTTCTGTGTTCTCGGATTCTGTTTACTTCGTAGACAGTCGTTGATTAGCATAGTATTTAAATGCAAGTGCTTATGGTTTTTTCGCTTGCCTTCCTTGAAACTTTAAGGAGTTTCAAGCTTAAATATTCTTCTAATTCTTCTTGGCTCATTAGCTTACGAGTATTATGGTCTGTGGAAGCAAAATTGTATGATCCGCTTGCAGCTTGCAGGAATTGTCGTCCTTTTTGGTACCGCTTCAAAAGGTAGGCTTCTTTTGAAATTTCTCTTAAAATAGAGTTATTTTTCCTGTTTATAAGTTTGTGAATTTCCTCAAGAACTTTGTAAGGATTTTTATGAATAAATAGTAAATAAAATATAAACGGGACTCCAAATATTTCAATTTAATACGAAGTATATGCAATGTCGATTTGGTTCCTGTAATGCTCTTCTGCCTGCAATGCCCCGGCGGCACTCGCCAAAAACTTAACACAAAATTTTGTCGGCTTGGGGTTTGTGCCCCGACTGCTGCCTTGCTGCTTTGCCGCTTTTCTCTGCTCCTTAGACCAGGGTTAGTTCACCATCTGGTGGCGCCCCCAAAATCCCACCGAGCCATGTGCAGCGTGCGCACTAATTACGACAAGGTCGGTGCACTAATTAACAATTGCTTTGAGGCAGTTAAACGATATGGCGCCCTCCAGCGAGGGGTGCCGAGTGGCGCCGAGGGTTGGAGGGATCCCTGAAAACTAACAGGGGGAGCAACTCCTCGACCCACGTTGCGTATGATAAATATTTGCTTTTCGCAACCCCGCCAAGGGAGAGATAAGTAAAGTGCCGAAAGCAGGGGTTGCTCGGGCTGCCATAACGCCAGTTCCGCGGGACAGTGAAAAGGGTTGTGGGGACAGGCCACTATCTCTCTCTCTATCTGCGATGGGAAATCCCCATTGACCACACTGCGTATGATAATGATTTCCCAAAGATAGGAGCTTCTACCGATATGGCAGATAAACAGATAGAAGTAAAAGAATATATGCATATACATTTTAGAAGAGCATTAGAATCGATTCGATGCAGTCGGTTTGGATTATATATTATGATTACACTCCTTAAGTGTTTGTGTCAGGATTTCTTTGAATGTTTTGGAAAGTTAAGGAAAGTATCGATATCGATTGTATTACGTTATTTTCTTTCTTTTAGATCAAAATCAATCAATTTTTTCAATGTTCTCTATAACTATTATTTGTATTTAAAAATATCAATAACTTAACTTTGCGATATATGTGCGAAAAATTTTGTCATATTATATGAATTGGTATGCGATAAATTAATATTCGATAAATCGATGTTTGATGATTCAATTCGTTAAGTCGACCTAAATTGATATTGTTATTCAATATACGATAAGTCGAAAGTTGATTAATCGGCATTCGATTAGTTTATATTCGATAAATCGATGTTCGATACACCCATGTTTGACAAGTTGTTATTCTATAATTTAATTCGTTCGGTTAAGTCGTTAAATTTATATTTCATATTCGATAAGATCGAATTCGATAAGTTGAAGTACGATAAATCACTATTAAATTTATTTATCGTACTAAGATAATCGGAAAAGGAAACAAATCAATTATTAAACCTTTTTTGGTTATTTTTCAATTATATTGACCTTATTGACATTTTCTTGTGTCATATTTTTCGTTACTTAAAATATCAATCGATATATTAAAGCTTGCGATATATTTGATACGATAATTTGATATTTTGTCGATACATCAACCACTCGAACCTTTTTCGATAGTGCATACTTTGGATCGCGAAATAGAAATAACTATTGCATCTATTGATTTGTCTGGAAGAGTTAAAAATATACGAAAAGACTTAATTGCATATAAAAAAAGCAGAAATTTATTAAAATATGATTGTTTTTAATATAATCACATTAAATCATGACAATTTCTTGATTTCGCTTCTCGTTCTGGCCACAAAAAAGTCCCCTGCGCTGCCTGTGATAAGCATTTGACGTTGTTTATGCGCTGATAAGCGCAGCGGGCGAGCGAAACAGGTGCCCTCTCGGGGGGGGGGGGGGGGGGGTGGTAAATGCGTTGGCGTGAACATCGCTGATTTAATGCGATTAGATTAGATGAGATTTTTCGTTTCGTTTCGTTTCGTTTCGCTTCGCTTTGCGGTGCGGAGCGACTCTTCTTGGCGTGTCCTGGCGCCAAAAACTTGCCAGCTGAGCCGAGTGGCCGAAAACGGAAAGCTTCCCTACAGAGAGGGGAGAGCTTTTTGCCGCACTGCCAAAAGCAAAGCTCTTCTCTGTGGTGAATTGCAGAGAGAGAGAGAGAGAGAGAGAGAGAAGAGAGGGTCGACAGAGATGGACACTAGGAGGGGCAGGAAGGGAGCCGAAGCGGCAGCGTGGGAGCTAATGCTCGTAATGTCGAATTACTGGCGTTCCCTGTGTCCGCCCGTGTGCCTCGTGTATTTTTACAACCGAACGCTGGATATTTTTAAGCCGCTGCCTTTTCTTGTCAGACTCACGAGCTGGCACACACACACACACACACACACACACACACTCGCACACACACAGACACGCATGGCACATGGCCAAATGGCTGTGGCACATATTAATGCGCTAATATTACGCATACGGCACGTTGCTCCCATTTCGGCCATGTGCGTTTCGTCTCTGGCTCTTCCTGCACAGGTGCGCGCAAATGAATACAAATGAAAATTGAAATTTATAAATTGCATTACATAATTAAAAGTGAAAAGCAGCCGGAGAACGCTCATAATTGAATCAGCGCTGCGACAAAATGGCCCTAATTAAATGCGTTGACCGCAGTCAAAATAAAAGAAACCAAAAAAGAGAGAAAACAAAAAACAAAAAACGAAATAGAAAAGGAAACTGGGAGAAATGGAAAATAGAAAAATGGGGAAAACTGTCAGGGGCGCACTTAGCGCGCACACACACAAAAGGGAAGAGGAAGTGGAAGTGGAAGTGGAAGTGGAACTGGAAGTGGAAAAGAGGACACGTCGAGGGCAGAACGGAATGTCCCTTGGGTGCCATTTAAATATTATCCGATGCAGCCGCCATTTCGTGATCAGATTCAGGGCCTGTCAGCCCGAGGACATTCGCCAATTTTGACAACAATCTTGGCCATTTTTTGGATCTGCCTTAAGAGGGGATTTCGGTGTGACCAGAAGACAGAGAGAGAGGCTGCGACTGTGACTGTGACTGTGTGCCACTTGATGCCATTACAATAAGCCACGAATTTATTTATTTATTTAAACTACTCGAGCGATATCTGTATTGGCTTAGCTGGTTTCATCCCTCGCTCCTCCGCGCTCCTTGCTCCTCATAGCTTCCGGCTGCTGCGGCGATGATTGCGTTCTGCAGAAAGCTCTGCGGGCTGGAGATGGAGATGGAGAAGGAGACAGAGGGGGAGGCGTCCGTCCGCCTCGTCAAACTTCGTTGGCTTCGGCTTTTGGCGGCTCGCAGCTCGCAGCTCGTATCAGCAAGGACATTCGACCTACTGTTGATTGCGCTCCGCTCCGGACCGAAGCTTTTCAGTTGAATATCAGACCGTGCCACGAACGGAACGAAAACCGAGCCCGGAGCAGCGACAGCCGAGATTTTGAGTTTCAGTTTGAGTTTTTAGTAGCTAGTAGCTAAAATCTAAAGTCTAGTGACCAGTAACCTCTGAACAGTATCTGCAAGATAGTATCTGAGAGATAGTATCTGGAAGATAGTATCTGGAGGACAGCTTCCCAAGTCTGCATCCAAGATCCGGAGTCCGAGTTCCGCCCACACAAACACACACACACACAAGTCCGGAGTCGCCGCATACGTATCCTGCCAGTTTCCTTTTTTTTTTGTATTTTTCTGTCTGTTGTTGTTTATACTTGGTGCCGAAAACCCGTAAAAACCGCACACGAAGCGCAGGAGAAAAGCAGTTTTGGAATGTAAGCAAAAACTAAAAAAAAAAAATAAAAACAAAAATAACTAAAAAATAACAACAAAATATATATTTTCAGTTCTGTTTTCATTTGTTTTTGTTTGCTTTATTTGTTTGTTTGTTTCTTGTGGGAAAAGGCTTTAAGCCGGGGAAAATATTGTTTAGTCAAGTGCAAGCGAGGCCTTTGCCAGTTGATGTCCTGTCAAAGTGGCTCCTTTATTGATAAAGCCACACAAATACCCATGCAGAAGCACACACACATCCATAGAGCGTAAAGTCTGACAACTTAACGACTTACTTAGCCAAAGAACCAAAAAAGGCCTCGAGAAAAATGCTAAAAAGGTAACATAACCCACACACACACACACACACACACACACACACAGAGGAAAAGCCCCGAAAAACACCGAAAAAGTGTTGAATGGGACGGGAAATGGGGAAATGGGGTCGTTGTGTTTGGGTAGAGCCTAATAGACTGCCCAGCGAGCCCATAAAAGGGTAACACCCATACGCCCAAACACACACTCGCCCATCTCTGGAGTGTTGAAATAATCATATTTTTTTTTTAGCTGCCAAAGCTAGCTTAGTCGCGATCATTTTGCTAGAAAATTATATAGACTATATGTTTAAAATAATAGTTGGTTGCCAAGGACAAACTGGGTTGAAAAATAAATAAGACAAATTAAGACCTCAAATGAAAGCAGCTAACTATCAATCTTCAATCTTCAAGAATAGATACAGAATGAACCGAATAAACGGAATGAACGGAATGAACAGAAGGATCGAAATGAGAAGAATGAACAGAATGAACAAAATGAAAAGAATAAAAATAGTTTTATTAGTTTTAATAAAAAGGGCAGATTGCAATTGGATTATTAATAACTTATCAATATATATACTAATATGAATTTGTTATTAAAACGAAAAGCAACAAAGTAATGTTCATGTCCATTTTATATTACATTTTTTATTACATTTCCCAAACGTTCCTATAGTAGCTATATAATAAAGTAGTCCAATGTTCATAAAATGATATCTAAAAGTTTGAAATGCTACAAAATGTTCATATCTTACAGTAGATGAAGATATGTTAAAAACTGGCAAAGTTTTAATTTTTTTTTTTACAAATTTCCCGATTGTTCCTATGACAGCTATATTGTTATTATTCGTTCCGACTCAAGTAGTAGTGAGACTATATAGAAGACTACTTGCAAAGTTTCATTTAGATAGCTTCAAATCTAAGGGACTAGTTTGCGTAATGTCGGACGGACAGTCGAACATGACTAGATTGACTAGGCTGTTGTTGCTGACCAAGAAAATATATACTTTATATTAAATGCCTCCTGCCTGAAAAAAAGAGAAGTTTCTTATTGTAACTGTTTTATTATACATATAAACACTAGTGAAAAACAGAGTCTGAAAGCAATAGAGAAATCTAGTCTAGAAGACAGACCTATAAAATAATAAAGCACTTAATTATTTATTAGTTTTAGTTTATTATTAAAGAAACAACATTATAAATGGTGCCTAGAAAGAAAAGAAACCAGGTCTTAGCTATTTTTGTTTTTTAAACAGGATACCTAGGTAAAAACATAATCTATAGATCGCAAAATGAAATAATTTTTGTATCCTAATTGTAAATAAACCAGCTTTTCACTTTGAAAGTAACCTTATGAGAAATTAATTAAAAGAAATTAAGAATCTAAATTTTCTTTTTCTTTATTTTATAAAAACTTCATTTTATTATTATTGTTACCTATTATGTTCCGTTAAACTATCTAAAGGGTAATCGAATCCTCGTGTCTATTCTGGGAGAACTTTCCTACTTCCCACCTTTTTTTTTCCTGATTTATATATACATGTTTTCCATACATTATATATACTATTTGTTTTTCGGCTCTGCCTTGCTCTCCGCTGTCCAATGGATGCTTCTTCCACGCCTCGCTGTTGCGCTTCGGCGCTGCCCCCTCCCCTGCCAGCCCCTGCCACATATAACACACCGTTCTCACTTGCCACCTCTCGGTGACTTCAGCCTTCGCTCGTTCGCGTGGCTTACGAAATTGAATGAAAATAATCAAATCAAAATGAAAGAGGTTATGTAAATTTCGCTCACGTGAGTGTGCGAGTGTGTGTGTTGGTCCTTCTGCTGCTGTGTGTGGGTGTGTGTGTGCTGTATGCTTTAGCGTGTGTGTGTGTGTGTGTGTCCTATCCCGTTACGCTCCTTTTGCCCCGAAAGTAACTTTTATTACTAATTTCTAGCTCTGCTTTCTCCCACTCGCATTTGCATAATTCACCGGGCCAAGTAAATAGCCAGACATGAGATCCCGGCCAACTTTCAAGGCCCAAGGGAAGGAGATATATGGGTGTCGCCAGCTTATCTGCTGTAAATAAACCGAGTTTGGGTAAAAATTACCTAGACCAAGCACACAAAAGCGGGGAAAGGATGAGGAGAGTAGCACAGGCCGGTGAGTGGGTGGGTAATCAGGTACTCAGGTAACGAATGGGGTTGCCAAGGACACACTGGGTTGAAAAAAAAAATAAGACAAATTAAGACTTCAAATGAAAGCAGCTAACATATCAATCTTCAAGAATAGATACAGAATGAACCGAATAAACAGAATGAACGGAATTAACAGAATGATCGGAAAGAGAAGAATGAACAGAATGAAGGAAATTAAAAGAATAAAAATAATGAACGGAATGAACTGAAGGGACAGAATGAACCGAATAAACAGAATGAACTTAATGAACAGAATGAAAAAAATAAACAGAATTAACCGAATGAACAGAGTGAACAGAATGAACAAAATAAAGAGAATAAGCAGAATGAACGGAGTGAACAGAATGAACACAATGAACAGAATGAACTGTATAAACAGAATGAACAGAATGAACGAAATGAAAAGAATAAAAATAATGAACGGAATGAACCGAATGAACCGAATGAACAGAATGAGCTGAATGAACAGAATGAAAAAAATAAACAGAATTAACCAAATGAACAGAGTGAGCAGAATGAACAAAATAAAGAGAATAAGCAGAATAAACAGAATGAACACAATGAACAGAATGAACGGAATGAGCAAAATGAAAAGAATGAACAGAATGAACAGAACAAACATATCAAACAGAAGAAATATATCAAACAGAATAAGAAAAATTAACAAAATGTCTACTGAAACTAAAAATCCATGCAGACTAAGTCCAATACCAGGACAAAACACAATTTCCTTCGCGGACAATTTTGGCTGGTTGCCCAAAAGTGCAATTTCTCAGTTTCCTAAAAAGAGAGAGAGAGAGAGAGAGGGAAACAGAGGTCCTCTGGCGTGAATAATTGTTTGCTTAAAAATTCCATTAAAAGGCGAAATAAACCAAGACGTGTCTTGTGTCTGTCCAATGAAGCCATCGTTGAAAATGTGGTCAAGTCTTTAAGGACTCAGTTCATAATGAAGTGAGAGAGAGGCATCGTCGTGCTGCGACATTGTTTATATTCCAATTTATTAAACTAACTTATCGCTGGGCTTGCTGAAAATTATGATTTTGAACCGAGGCCGGAACTCTGAAAACTTTGTTCGTGCAGAGTCAAGAATTGAGTATTCACTGGGGTATTCCTAATTTATGGGTTCCGAAATTCAGTTCGCTTTCACAGCTCACTCTCTCCCGCTCCCACTCCCGCTCCCGCTCCCGCTCCATTCAGAAGTTTGACTTGGTTACTGGCCGTCTATTCAGGCTATTGACTAATTTACTTAGCTCAAGTTTGATCGAGTTTGGTTGCCCTACCGAAGCAATTAAAGCAACCAAGTTACGACAAGAAGAGGGCGGCAAGGAGCTCAAAGTTACGCAAAATTCTGTAGCGCTTTTGTCCTGTCTCCGCCGCTGTTCCACCGCCTCGTTTCCCTTCTTTCTGGCGAAAATACCAAACAAATTAGCATTAGAACTCGTTGGGCGAGAAGACACCGTTGCTGTGTCTTTGCAAAACTTGTTTACAAGTCGTTTGGCAATTATTCAATTCAATGGCAACGCCGATGGCCATTTTATATAATTTTCTGCGATGAGAGTTGGGTGTTGTCTTGGCTGTTGGGTGTTTTGTGGGAGTGGAAGTGGAATTGGGAGTGGGAGTGGGAGTGGGAGTGGGAAAACGCCGGAGGGGAAATGCATTTAGAGCTGACCGGAAATCGCGTAATGCCCCCCGACAGGTGAAGTTGGAATGGGTGTCAGAAACGGAGGAGCATCAGGGTCGTGTCGGAGCAGGAGGCGCCTTAAAGTATGCTCAATTTTCTTTTTCCTTTCAATTTCCCACTCTGACAGACACAGACGTGGACATGGATAGGGACACGGACACGGACACGGACGCGGATGCGGATGCGGATGCGGATGCGGATGCGAACATTGCAACTGAGTTGGTGGGACACAAGACGAGGACGAGACAGACGCCCTAAGCAGTTGGCACAAACAACTTTTCCAAGGAGCTGCGAAGGAAGGGGACACGGGACTGGGACATGAAAACTACAGGGACTGGGGAAGGGAGAAGTTCAGGGGTCCGGCAAAGGGAAGGACAAGGGAAGCTAGAAAGGTGGGTGAGTGAAAACGGACAGGAAAGAGAAGGGAGGAAAGTATGAAGTTTCGGTAAGGGAAAGGATATCAAGGGGACAGTCGAGGCGGACACGGTTTTGGACTGCTCCTTAGCCGTTGCATCATCAGTGTCGGAGTCAGCGACAACGTGACCCATGACCCCTGACCCCTGGGCTGGTCACATCACCTTGACAACATTTGCCCTTTTCAAATGGCTTTGCTTACTATTTTGTCATTTCTGCCTTGTTCTACAAATGTCTCCTGGCCTGATCTCTAACTGAGCGTTGGGGAGAAATCACCTTTTACAGCACCTCATTGCGATATCCTGTGACCCTCAGGTCATCTTTTATCAAGTTGAAGTACATATATAGTAATTCCTCAACTATTTTTCCTAGTAGTAGTAGTTCAGGGCTTATTCACTCCTTGGACATATATACTTATCAATTTGTTCGCATGAAGTTGTAACTTCATTGTGCTGCTGCCGTGCTGGCTCGGTTGCTGAATAATTTATATGGCTTCCGGACACTGGACTTGGGACAGTTTAATTTTCCTTTCTGTCCAACGATGCCCCCGATTCCCGCCGCATTTCTTTCACTGTCAGCAGTTAACTTTGGGGCACATCCGTCGAGAATTGTTGTTGTCGCCGTCGTCTGTCCACACGTTTGACTGGCTTGGAGCTGGAGCTGGAGCCGGAGATGTCGCTGGATCTGTAGCTGAAAATTCCATCAAAAGTTGCCTTAGTCGGTGCCATTTTCTTAGCCAGCTTCCGCAGAGCCATCAAAATTTGTCCGCATCTCGTAAAAGCGTAAAAGCGTCTCGGCGAACGCGTTGGGCAAATATGAAATGAGAAAATGTGTCCGTGGTGTCGGCGGGGAAGGCGGATCCTTTTACGATTGCGTTATGCAAGTTTCTGTCTAATTTGTGATGATTCTTCGAGGACGCCAGCGCCTAATTATGGTCTCTGTTGTGGCGGCAATAAATTATTATTGCCCCACACACACACACACATACACACACATACACACATTGCCATTGCCAATTCAAAGTCAATTAAAGTCTCACGCAATTTGCTTGTCAAGTGGCAACAGGGAATTAAAAAAGTTTGCTCCCCGTCGCGGCTTCGTGGGGGGAGGGGGGTGGGAAAACTTGCCTGGGAAATTATTAAAATTTTAATTACGCAACTCTACGGAGGAAACTTGTAGACATCGCTCTGTCGTCGCCGCCGCTCTGCCATTGTCGTTTTACGAAAAATAGCAGCAAAAACAGCAAAAAACAGCAGCAAAAAACAGCGGCAGGTAAAGCAAACAGTACCTAGGCGGCTTTCCTCAAGCCGAATGCTGGATATCCTTTGCTTGCTAAACAGGGCCCAAGGATGTGCAGACAGAGAAGGAAATAAAGCTAAAAATATGCGAGTTTCTAGTTATATGTTTCTGTCATTTTAACTGGCAATGTAAGGCATTTAAATTAAAACACTTAAGAACTAACCTTAAAATAATTTCAAATTCAAAGGCATTTCTGTTAAATAAATTGAAATCAAAACCCCTTAGAACTAGCCTTAAAATAAATCCAAATTTATTGAAAATGTAACTATAAAATTGTGCCTCGTATTGCTATGATATGGAGTCCTTTTTGCCTGAATGTTCCTCTCGAAATCATATTTCGTTGGCTCAAACTCCCGATTAAGTCAGCTCAGAACTAGCTTGAGCTCAGGCAAGTGTAGTTAAGTTGAATGACGCCCTGATGGATGGATCGAGGGGAAGGCGGGTGAAAGACCTGGGGGAGGACCTGAAGGACACCCTGGGCCACCCACTCACATTGTGCTGCGGCTGCTGTTGTCGTTGCGGTTGTTCCTTGCCTTGTTTTCGGCGATGTTCCGGGCGTGCCGGGTGCCACCTTCCCCCAGGGGGGTGGGACTGGGCTTCGTTGGGGCACACAAAAAGAGCCAGCGTTGACGTGCTTAAATATCAAAGTACCCAGCGACGTCAGGCCCCCAAGGGCTGACTCTCCTCGTCTCCTCGTCTCCTGACCAGGGCAGGGATGTTGGGAAGGATGTGAGGCACCCCTCCTCGATGAGTGACGCCCTCGCATTCGCCTTGTCGACGGCATGCAGTTTTCGGGCACTGGTACTCTGCTTTTGGGATGACTATCTTTAATCTGATGCCACTTGTACTTGCAGATCGAACAGAGGCCAAAACCGGATAAGACACGCTTGCCCAATTACCTGTCACCGTTACGTCACCGTTACCGCTTCCGTTTGGTAATCGGAGGCATCGAACAACGAGCACCGGAGGAGGCCGGACCAGAGGCATTATCACAAGGATAAACCCGAATCGGCAGCCTTCGCCATGGGCAAGAAGAACTCGAAATTGAAGCAGGACACCATCGATCGCCTGACAACAGACACATACTGTGAGTGCTCATACACCTATCTGCCCAGATATATATATATATATATATACATATAGACACATGTTCGGCCACAAATCATGGCCGAGTGCGTTGGCTCCGGCCGCCTTGAACTCCCCAGAATGATTTGCGAGCCGGTCCCTCGGTCTCCTGAAAGCCTTTTTGGCAGCTCCAGCCGGCAACGTGAGCTCCATCATATATCAGAGGGTCAGACTTTTTTTTTTACACTTCCCGGGGCAATGCTCAATCCTTTGGAAGCGGACATTCATTATTTCTGGGATTTGGACAGAAGATTCCATTTTACTTAGCCAAAGCGTGCACATATCTACGTGTTTGTGGTCCCCGATAGTGAAGTGAGATATCTAGTAATTGAGAATTGAATTTAATGGTTCATTTTTAATTTAATACGAAATAATGTAGGTTTGTTTTTAGTCCGTTGAGTGGAAAGGGAAAAATATATATCGTTGTGAAGCAATTACCATTGGATATTGAAGTCCAATGATTGATTTCGACAGTTTTTTGTTAAGAGATATGGGCACAAAGCGAGATTATTTCTATATCGAAATACTCTGACACGAATGATTTTTGAATTCGGTATGAAAATAGTATTATTTATTGGCTGGTATATAAATAAGATAAAGAAGATAAATAATTATAATAAAAAAGAAGGGAACTGGAACGGTATATGTATCGAAAATCGTAGATAAAAGAAAAGATTTTTACGCTTGGTTTTTTAACGAAAAACGATCTGTGAGTGATTTATTCTACAGTCTAGATTAGGGATGTCTAACGATAGGATTATTGACAAAATATCGCTTTCTTTTTTATCGAAAATATCGTATTTTATTGTAATTGTAACAAAATATCGCTCTTTTTTTATCGCAATTTGTTTTAATTCATAGTTAATTGTATAGCTTTTTCATTTAGTTTTAATTTTTAACAAACAATTAAATAGTATCGGAAAATATCCAAATAATGTTTTATTATTTATTTTTTATCTTTTCTAATTAAGCAAATCCGATATATCAAATAGAATATCGATTTATTTTAAATAGTATTTATAACATAACTTCAAACACATCGACTTAAGATAGTATTGAACAATGTTTTTATGTTTATGTTTTTATGCCAGATAAAAGACCAATTAATATATTATTCGGCATGTATTGCAATGTTGAAACATGATTTACAAATCGACTGTTATGTATGGCATGCATATCGAAAAATATCGATATCCTTTGCTTTTCGTTCTTGAGTCTCGAATTAAGTTTAGATATATTTGTAGTTTATTTTTGATCAAAATATAGTTGTCAAAATTGTTCTCACTGCTGGTGGCATAGCTGTCATTGGGATATCAGCAATTTGTTAGTCCCGTCGCCGCCTTGATATGTAAACTGTGAATTTTGTAATGCGTTTAGCTGGGTGGTTAAAACCCGAAAGGGTTTCGAATCGCTGGCTCCTTGCTGGGCTTACACATACTATACACGAATATGGCGGCGTCCTGATGACCCCCGGGGCCTCTGTTCCATTTAATTTTCTATGTAATTTCTCTTGGACAGACAGGCAGAGAGGCAGGAGGCAGGGAAACACTTGCCATCGAGCATGCAGTTTTATATATTTTCTAATAGTTGCACATGCCAGAGCGCGCCCTGAGGGGACAAAGACCATGTTCAGTCCCTCGCATTTCCCATTCCGCATTTCCCATTCCACGCTTTCCACGCTTTCCACTCCTGCATTGCTCCATTGCTCTCTGGCGCTTCGATTGCAGTTTAAGCGCTCTGGCTGTGGGCTTTAAGAGTTTTCTTTTATTGTTTATTGCCTCGAGTGCGGCCGCCATAAGTAGGCTATGCTTTTGCCGCTCGCCTCTCTTCCTTTCCTTTTCATCCTGCGGCCGTGAGTGTGCAAGTGTGTGTGCGTGTGTCCGAAAGTACAGTGCGTACCATGCGGCTTAATGGGCCCCTCGCATTATACGAAACTCCATTGAATAGCTCAGTTTCCCGATTAGCGGCTGGTCGCTCCTCAGTATATTTTACAGCAATAAAAAATAAGTTGGCATTTGGTTTGTCAAAGGAGTCGTTAAGCTGTCAGACGGTTCGTTATATGGAGATTCATGGCAAGTACAATATTGCGAAGTGCAATTGAATGGAATATGAGGAAAATTCATTAGCATTGGAGTCCCGTAAACTTATGGCATTGTTTTTCGCATTTTATTTTATTTTTATTCGTTTTGTTTTCAATTAAGTTTATGAAATGTGGGTCATTTAAAGGATTTTGTGGGACTTTTCCTTTTCCTGTTAAAGTTCTTGTTAGCTAACTGATAGAAAAAGGCCAACTTCCCGTTAAAGTTCCTGTTAGTTAACTGACAGAAAAAGGTAAACTCGGTTAATCTTGATCTTAAAAACTAATAGGTTTGGTATATAACTGTTATCTATCTAACAATAAATTGTCCATATTAAGTCCCAGTTAACAAAAAAAAATTGAATAATATATAAATAATCAAATTTATACGACCTTTACCTTAACGAGAATAGTCTCTTTTAAGTCCCAGTTAAGTGCCTGTAACGTCCCTGTTAACCCAGTTTTTTTTTTTTTTTTTTTTTTTTTTTTTTTTTTGCAAAAATACCTTTGAGAACGTTTTTAAGACCAAAAATTTGTTTAATTCTATTAATCAACCACCGTTTAAAACTGAAGTTGGTAATTATGTTAAAGGCGACAACCAAAATGTTGACTTAACTTAGCTAACTTTTTTTTTGTTGTTAAAATCCGGTAACATTACGGTCACAATGTAGTCCCTGTTAACCAATAAATGTAAATCCGACAAATCGGTTTAACCGTTACCTAAATTTTCATTCTGAAAATACTCCCAGTTAAATCTGTGCTATCCAAAAATTGGTTAATCTTTCCGTTTTCTAACAATAAGATGTCCTTGTTAAGTATCTGTTAACCTAAAAAGAAAAGCCCAGTTCATCTTCTCGTTAAATCAAAATGCTTTACAAACAAAAACGTAAATTCTGTGAAAGAGAAATAGTTCTCAAATTGAAACAACTGAAAACTAAGTGATCTTGACAGGAACTTTATCTGCCCCTCGAATTGAAACGGTCAGACGAGAGCCATGACTTCTGAGAGAAGACCATTAAGATACGATTAGAAGCAGTTTTTCAGTTAACCCAATTTAATGAAACATTTTTGAAAAAAACAATGATAAAAAGTCGAATTACGTCTAGTCAGAGTGGCAATCAACGTAAGTAGTCTAACTACAGTTTTGTTATTTTTTGTGGACGACTTTCACTTTTTGCTTAATGCCTCGAATAATTACCTCGTGCCACTTAAAACCCTTTCAGACTTCATGTTAATTGTCGGTCTATAAAATTCCATTGGTAGCTACGAAAAAATAAGAGGGGCAAGCCAATACGAAAGGGGGTTAGGGTGTGTGTGTGTGTGTGTGTGCAACATTTGATTACTTTTCGGCGCCCCTTGGCTCCGCCTGCCTGCCTGTCATGTATCCCTAGCCTTTTTTCAACCCCTTTTTCAGTCGTTTTTTCAGGACTCCCCCTGCGCTCTCCGGGCTCCTTCCTGCCGCAGCATGCATGGCTTTCATGTCAATTTCTGTTTGTTTTACGCTTCGACAAACAGTCGCAGGACGTGGTGAATGGGGGAGGAGAAGGGGAGGGGGAGGGGTAGGGGGCTTGGGGCCAAATCGCTTATAAAACTAAAATGCATGACCCTTGCCAAGGGACTCGGTCCTCGGTCCTCGGTCCTCCTCAGCTTACGACACGCTGCAGCAATGTCATATTGCAATGGCATTCGGAACCGCATTCATTTGGCTTTGGCACATGTATTTCGCTATGCAAACAGATGGAAAAGCGGGGGGAGAGGAAAAGGGAGGGGGGATTGGGAAAAGGATGCTGTGTCCTGCTGCTGGCCCTCCTTCCTGTGTTAACTCCTCCCAGCTGATTTCGCACGCATTGGCACTGGCACTCAAAATTCACTTCAATGTTGAAATTATTATTGCACTTGTTGTGTTCAGACCGGTTGTGCGGGTGTGTGGGTGTGTGGGTGTGCGAGTGTGCGGGTGTTCGGGTGTGTGTGTATGGTTAGGGGAGCACTCAGCATGTCCTGACATTTTCTCTGGCATTTAGCAGTGGAAATCAAATGTGTACAAGCAACAAGGAAAGCAGAACAGAACAAAGCAGAAACAGGCAGTGTCTGCACTGAGATAAAAATTAATGATAAATATTTAAAATAAATATTAAATTCGATCTTATAAATTTAAGGTATTTATTAATAAAATAATGTGATAATTTTTATATCAGTAAATATACTTCTTCTTTTAATCTTGTCTAAATTTCATTAGTCAATAATAAAAGATAGCAAATTGCAATTAAATCATTAATAATCTAAAAATATCGAATATTATAAAAATTATAATTAATTTTTTTTGAAAAGCAACAAAGTAATGCCAACTTTCTTCACATTTACCTATCCGTTTTATATTTATACCCTACATTATGTTACATTTAGTTAGCAGCATTGAGTGGAATCGTAAATATATATTATGGGCAATTCTCTGGTGTCGAATGCGAGAATTGTACGCATTCAAACTGAAGAAAAATACTTGTTCCTAGACTTTATTTTAATTTAAAAAAATTTGAAACCTATAGCTCTTCGTAAGCTCTTTAATTGGTGCTAAGATCGATTTTGAACACTTTATTCGTTTTCGAGATAATTACCAAAATGTATGGAATTCGCACGTTATCTATAATGTATAATGTTGTCTTAATTATATAATTGAATATTTATCTGTGTCGTAAGCGACACTTCTTATCATCATACTTTGCATGTTGTTTTTTAATATTTTAGTAAATTAGAGCCAATATCCGTTTTATTTCGACTTTTTGTATTCTTCTAGTTGGGATGTTAGGAAACCAAAGTTAAGGCATAAGGACTCCGTTTTGGATTATTTATCAAAACAAAACAAGCTCTTTTATATGATGTTTTTCATCAGAATAAGGAAAAATCGCATGTACTCGAAAAATGCATGTAAGCATTTCGAAATCTTTTTTAGAAAACGTTAAAGGCTTTCAAATTTTATCTTTTGTTGTGTTCAGAGAATGACCCATATATGGAGTACAATAAAACTGATCCTATCCAGATTATATTTGTAGGGTATAATATTAAATTTAGTTATCTGCAGTGAGTAAATATATAAAAAATAAATATATTTTTGAGGACTGACTCTGAAAGTTGACCTTAAAAAGGTATTATCCTGTTAGGTGACAGTTATTAGTTAGTAGATAGGCAACCCATCTCTCTTCCACTCATCTTAGTTGGTTTAAAATTAGGATAAAATTGGTGTACGGTTCTTCCTTTCTAACCTTTAAATCGTTCATTAAGGTACTTTGATGTCACAATGCTTAAAAAAGAAAATCCTTACAGGGAAGGGGTTGAATCCGTTTGAATGCATTTATCTTCAAGGAAAAAGCTCAAACAAATTTATAAAATATAAAAATGATAAACGAAACAATTATACAAAATTCAATTCGTTCACTTTTTATATATTTTGAAGGAAAAGTATTGAAGAATTTGAAAATCTTCAGTATTAAAATCGAATGTTTTGTGCTTACTTTTAAGACCTAAGCAAAACAGCCCGTATTTCATAGTTCCCCATAGATTATAGATTATAGAGTCCCTACCTTTCTCTCAGTGCAAATAAAGAAGAAATCAGAAGTCGTTCCAAGGGATTGGTAAAGTGAGTAAGTGAATGTCGCACTGCCACTGCCCCACTGTGCACTCTGCACTGTGCACACATGTTGTGTATAATTTGCTAATGGCGCCGGGAGTGGGCGCTGGACCCCGGACCCTGGACCCCGGACTCGCAACCTCCGGCAGCCAGCCTCCCTCTCCGTCCTCCGTCCTCCGCCTGCATCGAGCAACATTCATTCATTGACTCAGTTAGTCGCTCCAGTGCAGCTCTGTTCAATTCCGACTGCCATTCCCTGGCTGCTGCTCGTTTATAGACGCAAATTGATAAAGCAACAAACAGAAAGCGATTCGCCAGGGGAGTGGGGCCTGACAGGGCCCGGTCCCGGGTCCCGGGTCCGGGTCTGGATTCGCCATATAACGACATTAGAAAATTGCCAATCGATGGAAAATTATGATGTGCTTTGCCGTCAACTTCAGCTGGCAGCGACGTTTTAGCATAACGGCAACAATGCAGGGGGGCGAATCGCTGGCAAACTCAATCACAAGCGAACTGAGCTGCTAATTTGCGAAATGATCGGGTTGCTGCACTTAACAATGGCAACAAGGACTGGCACGGGGCAAAGGACAAACTCAATAAGGACTATACTTGAGTTCTGTCAAGGGTTGAGCATACGTTTGGGCGAGAAACGGAAATAACAGAGCTCAAGATATAGCCTAAAAGTATGCAACAAAATTAAGGTCAAAGTAGTTTATGGGCTTTAATGGTGGGCTGAGATATAAATATATGCTGTTATTTTTATTAAAACTAACGCAAATGAAATAGATAAGCCAGTCAGATCTTAACCCCTTTGACCCGACATTGTTCTCTGTGTGCTGCCATTCGTATGCACAGAATTAATTTCAGATATGATCATGATTAATTAGTCGCACCAGAGAGCCAATTTTAGATAGGATCTGCTTGTGTCTGTGTCTGGCCTGTGTTGCAGGTTCCGCACCATTGGCCTGGCCAATTTGTCCATGCTTTGTCTCTGTGTTTGTGTTTGTGTTTGCCCGTGCTCCATGGATTCACGGATTCACGGATTCCGTGGGACAATGGCTGCTCTCACCCCGCTCCGCAGAGGTGAGCTGTTGCGTTCCAGTTGCGTGCAAGGCCGCCGAGGGGTTAACCGCAGACATGCGATGTGGCGGCGGCGGCTGTGTGCTCAGGGTTAAGCCAAAAGCCGGAGCGAGGTCACTTGTTGCCCCGCCTCGGAATCGCTGGAATCTAATCAAGTTTGGTAAATATTTGAGCCGAGAAGGGGCGCGCACACACACACACACATCCTTGTGGAGAGAACTGCAAGGTTGTTGCCAAAGTTGCTAACCAAAAAACACGCACAGTCCTTGTCCCTCCACGCGTGTTTTCCCGCACTTGGCATGCTCGGCGGGCATATATTACGGGGTATATTGTATCTGTAATATTCTTTCTGGTTTTTAAATTATAATTACAAGTATATATGATTATTATTTAAGCCTGAAAAGGGCTGGTTCTAGCCACAAAAAATGTGGGATTTGTTCGCATGGGTGCGTAGATAATGTTGTGCCGGCTGAGGTCTGGACTTGGGGCAACCCTGATTAAAGCTTACACCATAACCTTTATTAAAAAAGAGGAACATTAGAAATGGCAATAAATCTATTTTTTTTTTCTAAAAAATTTAAAAAATAAATCGATTTAAATCGATTAAAACCGAAAAAACTTTCAATAATAGGTCTAAAAATTAAAATCTTATATGCATACTCATCAACATTTTTATTGTTATTGTTCTTCACATGTTATCTATGGAAGAAAATAATAACTAATGTTCATGTATCGAGAGAAAAATCGGAGATTATCGGGCCTGCTCCTGTTCTCGAAATATTTTTCGATTTTGATATATCGAAAATAATATTGCATACTGAAAATGCTGTAAAGATTGATGATATATTGAAAAATGTTGTATTTGTTGTTTAAATAATTATTGTATCGAAAAGAACCGTAAAATATTAGGTGATGAAGGTGATCGATAACAATTATGAATTTGTTTTTGTTATATTTTATTTTCTGTTAATTATACCACTCAGAAACTAACTTTGTGATAACTTCTGGTTATAATTATTTATGACAATATTCGTTCAAAGAAACTTTGGGCTTGTGTTTGACACAGTTCGAAATATCGAAAAGAATATCAATTTATACGATATTGATATCGATATATAAAATAATCAAATATAACTTTTATATCGATACCTTCGTTAGTCAGGAAAAGTGTTTTCAAAACTGATTGCCAGGTATTTCAATTGTCGGGGCACTCGACTTGCCGTGTGTGTGTGTGTGTGAGCGAGTGTGCGAGTGTGTGTGTGTCCCGCATGCAGCTCGCAGCTCATTTAAAGTTCGCTTCTCTCGTTCTCTCGTTCTCTCGTTCTCTCCCCCTCCATACCGGGGGGGCGGGGAAAGCGGAAGAGCGGAAGAGGCGAGGCCCTTTGGCAGCCATTCATTAATTAGCATGTGGCCACACCCAGCGGGAGCTCCTGCCCGCCTTTTGCGTGTATGCGTAAGTAACGTAAGTATGTGTGTGTGTGTAAAAAGTTTAAATTAAATCAGTTTAAAATGAAATTAAATAAATACAAAAAAGGCTAAACTGGCGGCATTTTGGCCTTTTTTTTTTTGTGAACAAGAAAAATGAATAAACGCTACGGGCCACAAACAACTTTCGAGGGAAAAAAAGCGCTGCCTTGTGCAAATAAACATTTAAATCGAAATAATTTTTGCCAGCTAAGGGCGGAATGGGGGGAGGTGGGGGTGGGGTGGTGTGTCCTGGAGTTTCTCCTGGTAAGTAGCACACTCTGGCTCGGTCCTGGCTATGAACTAATTTGCTTTACAGCCGCCGGCGCTGCACAAACACCAACATTCCCGCCATTCCCCTCATACGGGGATACGAAGGAATACTGATTACGAGAGGCAACCAGGGGGCCAAGGGGGCGGGGGTAGGGATAGGGGGATATATATATGTATTATTCATGTAGCCGCAGTAAAAGTCGTCGGCCGACATCGACAGCGACAAGGATAACGCTCCTTGGAGCTTACTTAGCCGACGCGTTGGCGTGCGCAGACTTTTAAAAGGCCTGTGGGCCCATCGGCATGGCTGTGGGTGTCTCTGTGTCTGGTTATTTGGGTACTCACGCCCTCACCCCTCCTGGCCTCCTCCCCCTAACATTCCTCTCAACATTATTCCCCTCACTCCAACACTCCCCCTCTAGATGGGCCTAGGCTACGGCCAATTTCAATTGCGTGCAGCAGCTGAAGTCAAATTTTTGTGTTGTGTGTGTTTCCTTTTTTCCTTTTTTCCTGGGTGTCAGAGGTTAGGATCTGTTTTTTATTTGTAGAAAAAAAAAAAACAGAAAAACAGAAAAATGCTTTTGGTGGGAACAGAGCCCGGGTGCCATGTACATCTCCATCATCATCATCAGGGCTCTTTTTCTCGTTTTGTTTTTCATTTTCAAAGTGCTTTTTCGCTCGCTTCTCACGTATAATTGTCGGCCGAAAAAGTAGGTCTATAAATTGGCTAGAATCTAAGGAAGTCGAAGCCCAAGCTGAAATAATGAGAAACAGCCACAAGTTCGACGTCTAAGTAAATAAAATGCAAACCTTACCAACCCATCTTTGCTTTGCATTGAAGAAACAACTATATTTTAAAGGGTTTCCGACTGAAATTACAACTATTTTGTAATTAAATTGATTTATTCAGGTGCCTGGGTGTAATTAATTGAAATGATTTATTAAATGAGCTGTGCTCTCTCTCAACGTGCGCGATGCATTTCCCTGTGTCGCGGCTCATAAATTTCGTTAGCTTATTACTCATACGCAGTGTGGGCGCCGCATCAGGAGGCAGGGAGGGAAGGGAAGACCAAAGACCGTCCGCTGCTAAGCCTGTCAAGTGAACGCCATCAATCTCCAAGGACAGTCGATCCTTAGAGCAACTTAAGCCGCCATAACTCAGCGGCTCAGCCGGGTCCTGTCGAGTCGCTTGGGCACTTGGGCGGCCAAAGGCGGCTGATATAGGGTTGATTTTGATATTAAGACTTATGGCCTTGGGACACTTGGCGGGGTCCTTGATAAGTGTTGTCTCTCTGCAAGTGCTTAACTAATCCCCCCATCTCTCTCTCTCTCTCTCTCTCTCTCCCCCTCTCTTCTCGTTGCAGTCACCGAAAAGGAAATTCGTCAATGGTAAGCATTTTCCACTTTCCCCGCTTTCCCCACTTTCGATTTGTGTTCTTTTCCTGTACGTGTACGTGTTCGTTCTGAATCGAATCTCTCTCTTTTCCTTTTTTTTTTTGTGGGCATAATTAATGGGGAAATTGCAACAATTTTTAGAGGGGTTAGCGGGGGGAGGGGGCTGATGAGTGCAAATTAATTCCAGCGCGGTATAAAATGTAAATAAAATTGAAAATGCAAAAGCAACAGCAGACAGTGTGCGAATTTTGGCCGCGGGCGGCGGCAAGGTAAACATTTTTCCGAGCCAATATTTATATTTCATTTGTTGTGTTGTGTGTTAAGTGTGTGTGTGTGTGGGAGTGCAGTGTGTGTGGTGTGTGGTTTGCTACGGACATTATTGGTTTTTAATTTAAGTTTTGATCTTTATTATTTCTGGTTATCTCGCTGTCCGCTATCCTTCTCCCCTTCTCTGTCTCTCTCTCTCTATCTCTGACCCCCTTTATGCTAATCTATTTATCTATTATCGCCCTGTCTCTCTCTATACACCCCACTCGCTGTCTCTATGCTATCTCCGCTATCCCGACCTCTGACCTCTGACACACCGAAGGCACAAAGGCTTTCTCAAAGACTGTCCCAATGGTCTGCTGACCGAGCAAGTGAGTACCAACATACATATTTTACCATCATCATCAGCATCAGCATTACCATGGCTTTCATCATAACCAACCGCAAACGGAATCCTCTTATTGCGGGTCATTCCCCGCAAACAATATATATATATATATATCTATATATGTATCTATATAGTTTACACACATTTATAGTTAAGCCACACTGCCCATCCGAAATCCTGAAATGCGGTTTGTCCTTATTCTCGCAACGTTCGCTTTTTTGTGGCTGACTTTTGTGGCATGAATAAAATAAATACCAGGAACGGACATACATATACACACGCACCGTACACATGTCCTGCTGCAGGGGCGGGGGGCGGGGTAATCCATTCATTGATTTGACAATTTCAAGTATTTCGATTCCGGAGCTGCAGCAAATAAACTGCATTTTCCTCGCTCGAGTGGGAGAGGAGCTGCCGCCCATAAATTTCCGTTTGCAGTGCTTACACTCACACAATACATCCGTGCTCCGTGCTCCGTGCTCCCGTGCTCAGGACAAGCCAGGACCCAGCCAGGACCCAGCCACATCATCCCTGCGAGTCGTTTATTTCACTTAACTGCAGAATTTCGAAAATTTCCCTTTAATGCTATTTTATGTGTCCAGTTCTGACTTGCTTACCTCCTCAACTCCAACTCGAATTCGAATTCGAACTCGAACTCAGACTGCCTTGCAGCTCACAAATATTTACTTGTCTCACCTCTCGCCTCTCTCCCCCTCCTGCTCGCCGCGCCATCCCGCTCTCTCTCTCTTCCCCCAGGGCTTCATCAAAATCTACAAGCAATTCTTCCCCGACGGAGACCCCAGCAAATTCGCCTCCCTGGTCTTTCGTGTCTTCGATGAGAATAATGTGAGTGTGCGACGTTAATATGAAATAATAATAATAAATACAGAAAAATATTGTGCAATCTCTCTCTGAACATTTAACCATTATCCCGTGTATACGTTTGAAATTCGCAAAATAACTGAGATATCTCTTACTTTGCAGGATGGCGCCATTGAGTTCGAGGAGTTCATTCGGGCTTTGTCCATAACATCGCGTGGAAATCTGGATGAGAAGTTGCACTGTAAGTTTCAAACTATATAAACTGTACCTTAAACTGTACCATAAGGACTCATCGGGGCATCATTACAATTTAGTCAGTAAGAAACATAACAAAGTGTGCAAATGTGGAAAAATAGCTTAAATCTATGTTGATATTTCGTAAAATATACACATACATATATGACTGCAAAGTATATATTTTACTCTACAAGTGAATAGATTTAACCATAAAATAATAATGTGACCGTACGTTGCTTACACTCTTTGTAAACTGTCTTTCCTATAAGTGTTGTTTATTTTAGGTTATAATGCAGCCATGACACTGATTTCCATTTTTTTTAATACCTTCAAAAAAGAAAACTATACATGTAGTGTTTTCAAGGTAATATGACAACGGATACCCCAATTTAAGAGACAAACTATGAAATTCGCTTAACAAAATTATGCTTTCGGAAACTCTTTTCGAAAAACTCTTAAATTAATTCAGGGCTTTAACGTACAGAGGTTTATTTTAATAGACAATTAAAAAACGCAATAAAAAATTTCTACAATGTGACCAAGCTCCCAAAAACTTTCAATATATTTAATTTTTTAAGCTTTGCAGTGTATGTTTTGCAAATAATCATAAGAAACAACTAACAGGGAACATCAGTACATATTGTATTTCTATTCTAAACCAATAATTATATTTGTATTATAATACACTTTTACATATTATTTGTTCTCGTATGTTATGTTTTTATTATAGTTTTTATTATCGTACGACATATTCCTTGTTTTTTTTTTTTTATTTATAGATTTTCTAAATTAAACTTGTAAAAACTTAGATACTAGTTTTGCTCGCATTTGAGTCAACCCTTTATGGTATTCGAGTCGTTAACATAAGAACTCAATTTAAATCCCTTTTCAGTGCAGTGTCATATCCGCATTAATAAAACCCATTTTAATAAAGTCTCCAAGAGTCGGTTGTTCGCTCCGGCTTTCAGCATTTCGAAATATAAATACTTATGCGGTTTTCAAACACTCTTTCCCAGGGGCGTTCCGTCTGTATGATGTGGACAACGATGGCTACATAACCCGCGAGGAGATGTACAACATTGTGGATGCCATCTACCAAATGGTGGTAAGTATCGCTATCGTATGTGCCATTTGTCCCGTCCGACCTTTGTGGTGATACTTGATCCTTGCAGGGCCAGCAGCCGCAGACGGAGGACGAGAACACGCCGCAGAAGCGAGTGGACAAGATCTTCGATCAGATGGACAAGAACCACGACGACCGCCTCACGCTCGAGGAGTTCCGCGAGGGCAGTAAAGCTGATCCACGTATAGTGCAGGCGTTAAGTTTAGGTGGTGATTAACAACCGCAGGGCCCGTAGTAGTAGTCGCAGTTTCCGTGGCAACGGGGCTCGTTACCGGCGGGGGGAGCGATAGCGATAGCGATAGGATATCGATATGAGTGATATGAGTGATATTAGACAACGAATTCCACGCAAATTCACAGACGTCAAAAGGATCGAGAGTCGCCCGCCCCCTCACACACACACCCGCACACAGCACACACCGCACACACCGCACACACAGCACACACACGCTCGCCCGTGTACTATATATATTGATCCCATATCCCCGATCCCTGGGGTGCAGTTCATTGACCCCGCCATCAGAGACACACGCCAACACGAACAGAGTTTTGAGTCCTTAAGTGAAATTCCAACTAATAGCAAATTATATGCGCATATAAACATAATATTTCAATTAACAACAGCCAAAAGCCGCATCAGCCGAAAAATTGTTAAGCAACAAAAGCAAAAGTAATGCAGAGAAAAGCGAAATGCAAAAGAACAAAAACCAAAAACCGCAAATCCAAAAAAACACCAATTTAAGTCAGAGAAGCGCTTTTTGAAAACATATTTCGAATATATATATATATATATATATATATACATACACATATATATTTGTGTGCAACGCAGTAACGAGTATGGATAAATATAGGTAATTAATTAATAAAGAAACAAAAAGCATACACAAATTATTTATTAGGCATTTGCTCTATATCTTAGGCATTTTTATTGAAATGCTTGCCAAGCGAAGAAGAGAAACTCAAGTTGACAACTATCATTAAGTGCCGATAGCCAATTAATTAGGCAAGTTGACATTGTTTTTTTTTTTTTAATGCAAAAACCAAAACAAAATACTACAAATTGAAATGATAAACAGCTACGGATATCGACTAAGCTGACACCTATACTTATTTATACTTATCGAAACTAATTCGCTAATTGGCTTAAGCGCTTTAATCACACAAAAAAGAAAAAAGAAAAAATAAATATAAACACCTCTATTGTTTTGCTGCCTTTTTGTCGGGCAAAAGCCGCTCTAACTGTTGATAATCGAACGTGTTGATAATCGATGTTAAACTAAACCTTAAACCATTCAAATCCAAACACTTAAAGTCACTTAAAGCCAGAGCCGATACCGATACCGATAACCGAAAGTAGCACTAGAAGTACTCGAAACACACACACACATAGTTGCATGTGACAATATAGTGAATAAGATGCGTAACGCGCTCACAAACTCAAGTCTAATGAAAGTAATGTTTCACCTTGCTCTTGTGCGTTACGCATCTTATTCTTATATTATTGTCGTAGGGCTTCAGCATGCGGCATGAGAGTTCCTGCAGGGGATCCGCCTCCCT
Organism: Drosophila punjabiensis; assembly: GCA_008042585.1. Classification (NCBI taxonomy): domain Eukaryota; kingdom Metazoa; phylum Arthropoda; class Insecta; order Diptera; family Drosophilidae; genus Drosophila; species Drosophila punjabiensis. Next base: position 54,348 of record VNJR01001605.1, read on the forward strand.
CTAGGTCCTGTGCCAGTCCCTCATCCATTCATTGAGCTTGACAATCAACCTGATTTTGCTGCGGACCATCAAATGGTTCCCTATCATCCCACGGTTCAACTTGTGGCGGACTGGCACCCTCACCTCACCTCACCATTTTTTGATAAATGTAACATACAACTATCTATTCTATCTATTTGTTTGTGTGTGCATGAAAGGGGAATATCAATCGTAATTGTACTTGTTTTTCCTTTGTTCCTACAAACCAGAGCTTGAAACTATCGTATTATATCGAGAAAACAGTGGGGCTGCCCCACTAATGCCTTACAATAACTATCTACTATTTATATGTATGTGAAACTATCGCCAATTCATCGTCTCTCTCTCTCTCTCTTCCTCCGTCTCTCTCTCTATCGCTCCATCTCTCTCTGATACACACACTAAACATGAGTTTATTCTTTGGTTCTGTATTTTTTTGGACGAGTCTAATCACCATGCTAAAATAATTTCTATATTTTATATGTGGCTCAGCTTTAGACTGTAAATTTAAGGAGGACCCTTGTTTGTACTCCACTCTATCTATCCTTCCAACACATCCTGCTTCCTGTTTTCCCTTTCTCCCTTTAAAATCAGCATCATGAACATTAGACCTTAATTTGGATGTTGCCTTGTAGTTTTTGCCATAGTTTCCGCTTAACCATCCCGTAAAAAAAATAAAAAACAATTAAAAATTTTGCTTTGCCGTCAAGGTTTCAGAATGAATCGGCTCCGGATAAAGATTGTTTCCCGCCTTCTCACACCGATACTCCGATTCCGTTTCCGATTCCGATTCCCAATTCGATTCCCAACTAACACGTATTTTTTCGATTGCCCAGCACCCGAAATATATTTCTACTTTTACACACTTGTACGAGAATATTTACCTAGATAAAAGCCAAATAAATTGATATACACACTTATGTATAGGGAGAGAAATATACATATACACCCTCAGATATTGATAATTATATATACATAAATATATATACTGAATAGAAGTCCCCTATTTGTATTTTACTTGTGCAATTTGCAAATTGTTTTTGCATAGATTTATTATTATTATTATTGAAAACGATTTGAATTTAAGAAGACACTCACACCCCCCACAACCGACAACCGAGTTGCACACGTTTGCATGCCTTTCCCTCATCGTAAATAAATATTAATAAAGAAATCATGCAAAAGTGAAACAAAAAGATATATCTACTATGAATATACCTATACATATATGCAACAAATACAAATCAAGAAACCGAACTAAACTTAAACTAAACTGCAGCAACAATCAATTTTTCGCGCTTCTTATATGCTCAGACTCCAAGTTAATGTGAACTACATATGTACTGTACATAGCGAAACGTTTGAGAATCCAATTCGCGAAGGAAGGACGAAGGAGTCCCGAATCTAGGCTCTAAGACAACCCCCCAATCACTTGGCCACACACCCCTCCCCACACGTATTTCTATATGTAATTGAAAACTAATGAGATCGATAAAGATTATCTCGAAAATCACTTTCCTATATACATATATACTGTTTTTTTTTTTTGGGGTATCTTGTAAGCGAAGATAACGTTACCGATACTGATAACAAATGAAAACCTTACTTTGTGTGCATTATATTCAACATAAGCAATACTTAATTTAGCATTCGAATGCATTAAGCAAGTGTTTAATAATAATTGAATCGATTCTAAACGAAAACCCGAGCGGAAACTCATTCTCTTCTCACTCAAAACACTCACACACTCACACACACATAACCAACAAGTTTTTGGAATTATTGCGAAAAGAAAAACTAAAATCAGAAAAACAAATTCAAGTTGCAGTTTTATTTTTTGGTTTCAAATGGTAATATCTAGCTCCCGTAGCTCAGTGATCCAGAGTTGCATCCTAAAATTGCAAAGATGAAATGTATGGCGTTACGTATCTTATTCTCTGGATTTATCTTTTCCCGGATATATAATATAACCCGATCTTATGAATGTATCATATAATATAACCCAACCCAATCTTATGAATGTATTATAAGATCTTATGAATGTATTATAAGATTGGGTTGGGTTATATTATACTACCTTGACGTGAAGGTAAGAAACTGGTGCAAATGGTGCAAGAAAGTGGTGCACCGTCGGCTTCATGAGGTTCGTCTTCTCCAGCTGGGCGAAGCCTCACCATCCAGGCAAATATTCGAGAACTTCATTAGCTACTCTTCTATATAAATAAGGATTTGAAGTATGAATTTAATTGAGTTTTACTTAAGTCTAAGCCTGGCTTACCTGGCTACTCACCATATAGGTCACCTCCTTGATCACAGGCTTCAGCTCCTCCAGACAGCGATTGATCAGTGCTCGCCCCTTCTTCTCCAGCAGTGGCTTCTGCACCAAGGAAACCCTATGGGCTTGGGACCTGAAACATGGCTGCTTCTCTTGGGATCCGTTTGGGTCTAAGGTCCTTTCAGAGGCGTCTAGCTGCCTCAGTTGGCGGCAAGCAGCTTTCGTCTTCGGTGACTGATTGACGCAGTGTGAAAGTGGAGCGGTGCCAGATCTGATCTGCCCTTTAAAAATCAAGCGCTAAGGTATATGCAAATTACAATATTCAATATTAATAATTATTAAAATTCATGATAAATAATAATAATATTAAATGATATTAATACAAAATTGATTTTTTTATATACGTATCTATATATTTGTATATCTACTATTAAAAGCGTTTATTTTTTGTTACCTCAAGCCCGTGAACATTTTAAAAATGTATTCTTTATTGAACTTTTTTGGTTTTTTAAATATTATTTTATTTGTGTTTAAAATTTTATAAAACATAGTATTTAGAATTAAAGCATGATTTTTATTTATATATATATATATATATATATATATATATTATAAATAAATAAATGTATGCATAATAAATGGCGAATTTATCACTGTAAGTATTTGGTTAATTAAGATATTTAGGTTTGTTTAAATTATTTAATTTTAATTAAAGTTTCTAAATATGGAATATTATTATTCCGTACGATTTCGTATAAATTTATAAAGATAAAATTATGTTGGGGTCATATTTTAACTCAAAACAGTTATTTTATATATATTTTTGATCAGCATCAACAACCGAGTCAATTTAGCCAAATTATTCTCTAAATTTTTAAGCTATCTTACTGAAAATTGCAAATAGTCTACTATAGACTCCCACTGGTATATGCGTCGAAACAGGCAGGATCGGATGACTATATCATAAAGCTATCATAGGAAATATCATAAAATGTAAAAATGCAAATGTAAAAATTGGAAAACTGCAGAAATTAATATGAATATGGAAGTATATATATAAATAGTTCATATTATTATTAGATATGGACAGATTATTTATAATCCAATTGCAATCTGCAAGGGTATACAAACTTCGACATGCCGAAGTTAGCTTCCAATTTTGTTTAACCTTAATTAAATATAAAACAAAATACATAACATCAAATATCTGAATTATATCTTACTTCAGTTCTTATGTTTTATTCCTTAACCTAATTCAAAATATGTATTTACAAATATTGCAACAATAATTGTCAAAAGGCCCCACTGTGCGAATATCAAGAATATAATATTTTAATATATTTTTATAAACGAACAATAGTAATTTTAATTATTTACAACCCTTTATTAAATTTTTGAATTTCATCTTTTTATTTGATAAATTTTCAAGCAAGATCTTATTCTTTGGTTTGGTGGCTCCAGCTAGCCATGACTTAGCGGTTTAAGTGGCAATAGTGGCCCGGGCTTTCGAATGGCTTTTTGAGATTGTGGCAAGTGCGGGTTTCCCACGCTCTCCGAGTGCCACTAGCCATGTTGCACGCGAACGCGGCAAGTTATTAAACGCCCCACATGACACTAGCACAATGGGGCCGCCGGCGGCAGCAACATGTGTTGTGTGTCAGAGATCTTTGCTCCGAGATCCTCAGACCATCTCATACTCAGCCCTGCTCTTGCGGAAAAAGTCAGTCGAAAGTTATATTTTAAGCATTTTGAAAAGAGCGTCAGGAGGACTTTATGACACTTGTATTCCTTATGTGAACAAATTGTTAAATACTTCTTATTATTTAAATTATGTTTGTCAGTATTATTATTATTTTTTAAGTGACTATTTTTGTATCTATGCATCTATTTGTATCTATACACTATAGTTGTTAATTTGAACAAATTATTAAATGCTTCTTATCATTCGAATTATGTTTGTCAGTATTATAATTATTTTTTTAGTGATTATTTTTGACATATGTGCTTAAGCAGTGTTTAGAAGATGAGGTCCCTTTTATTTTCTTTTCTTAGTAACTGATTATTATTAATATTATTATTACTAATATTTTTGGTTTTTAATATTAAGAAGTTGAGGTTCTGGCACACTCCTTGGGAGTGGGAGTAAAGGCTCTGGGCTTAATGATACTATTTTTATATTATGTATAAATTATTAAATGCTTATTATTATTACTTAAAAATACTATTTTTTCTTAGAAATTCGGTACATGAAAGATATATGTATATTCCAAGTCGGGATTGGAAGGATAACTTACCAAATCAGGCAATAGTTGGCATTAAATTTTAAAGATAATATTGCTTCTGAAGGCATTTTTTGAAAGGGTTTCGATTTCTAGTTCTTCCCCCAAACGAATTTTGAAGTAGTTCAAATATCTTTCCCATACTCTGCGAGACCTTGTTGTGATTCCGCCTGATCTCTGAGAATCCGGGGACTACTGGCGACTTTCACCGCCACAAGTGGGCCTGGCCTAGGCAGTGTAGATCCATCACGTCGTCGTCCAACACACGCAGCTCATTAACAGCGCCGCTGACAACTTGTGAGGGGTGCTGCCAGGGCCTGGGCCTGGGCCCCCCTTTGTAACTCCCGCCCGAGGGCCTTGTAACTCCCCTCGGTTTTTGTCAGCCGCGGGAGCGTGGGAAATTGTGCGTGGTGGTGGGATTTCGGGGCGGCAAATATTGGCGGGCTCGGCAAAAAAAGGGGCCCCCACCGGGTGACATAAATACAGCTTTTCGCGCCCAGCGTCGCGTTGGGCCTGCATCGGTGTGACGTCAGTGGGTCACTGTGGGAAACGACCCAGTTCCAAGCCGCGTCTGCAGCTTTCCTAGGAAGCCAGCGAGAGAGCAGATAAGAAGAGAAGAGAGAGCAGAAAAGAAGAGAGCGGAAGTCCAGAAATAGGCGACATAGCGCATAAATTATGGATCGTATCGAGTATCAATTAGCCCGGGACAACAGCCCGGGGAATTTTTCGGAGAGAGATGTTTTTATTACCCTCTCAGGGACCTGCACTTGTTTGGTTCGCTTCGCTTCGTCCCGACACGATTCGGTTCGGTTTCGGTGCCCCGAAGAACCCTCGAATGCTGCATTTTCCCCCAACACTGGAGCCGAGTTGTGGGAACCGCATTCCCAGGCCTACTGTCGCTCCGAAGGGTTGTCTCCGCTGATAAGGAGCCGGGTGAAGTCAACTGAAGCCCTTCAATTGCCTTGTCGCCCCTCCGCTATTTACGTCCGAGTAAAATATCCAAATTAAATTTGTAACAGACGCTTTAGACGGCGATCCTGGGCTAATGGTACGCACTCACACGCATCCCGGCCCGAAACCATCGGAAATCCAAGAACAGACACACTTAAGGGCGATCGCACACGCGCACATCTTCAGTACAGTGGTATGAGTTGCTTAAATAAATGGGTAAAAAAATAATAAAAAAAATAAAATAATAAAAAATAATAATAAATAAATTAATAAATAAAAATATTTAAATAAATATATATAATTAAATTTTTGTTTTCCAAGTAATAAATTTTAAGGCAAAAGATAATGAAAAATTAATCTATAATCAGCGGCACAGTAGCTTCCAATTTTATTCCTGCAAAGCAAAGTATAAAAAAAGATAATTCCTATAAATATATATGTATATTTTTTTTATAACTCTTAGAAGTATTTATTACTGGAATTTATGGATTTATTTAAAATAAAATATACATACTTATTTAATATTTAGTGTTATAAACATTTATAAAAAATACTAATATAACAAATTTCAATTCCGATTGTTAAAAAACTAATATAATAAAGTTAACATCACGCTACAGAGTTTCTGTTTATGCGCACACCTCTCGCATTCAGAACTTGAGAAATGCAAGTTCTCCAGTTTTTTGCATATTTACGAACTGCAAACCACTGTGCACTTATCAGTGCATCGGATCATTTCTGCATCATAGCGCTCGGATCTAATTCCATGGACAATGGGCTGAAACGTCTATAAAGTTGCTCATTAAAAATATTTCAATTATGCCGCTCAACGCTATCGGAAAGAGAGTACAGATAGCAGCTAAAGGGGTTTCCGGCTCTGATTTACATTTGAAAAGTCCCGTTATATTTTTGGGAGCGCCCCCGTCTATATCGCTTCATATATATATTCACTGGGAGATTCCCAAGCGGCCAAAAATAGACACAAATTGTATCGCACTTGAAGTGCACTTTGAAACATCTTGAAGTCCAAATAAAACAGCAGAAAGAACAACAACGCTGTGTTCGTGTGTGTGTGTGTGTGCGTGTGTATTGGTCCGGGCACAGGCACAGGCACAGGCACGTCAGACATGTGATGCTGAGAGAGGAGGCGAGAGGCGAGAGGCAGCCGGGCAGAGAGTCGCATTGCACACAGAACATGTGAATGCGAGTTCAAGTGCATGCCGTGACACGCAGCACACACACAGGGGCTCGGTGCTGTGCCTGCTGCAAAGTGTTTTTTCCCAGGCGCTATTTATAATACTATGTATTCCATTGCCGATCCCATCTAGCGGCACTATGATTATGACGCTCTACACGATGATGCCTCTGGCAATAATCTGTTCTGCGGAGCTATCGACTAGCTAAATACCCTAGAAATAAATATTTTATAAAAATAATGTTTACTGGGTGTCCCAAAAATAAAGTAAATGTTTATAAATCTTTTTAAAAGGTGTCATAACGCCTTCAACTTCTAAAAACTTGTAAATTTCTTTAATGAGCAAAAATACTACGGGCTTTGTTGCACTTGGTATTATGATACTGAACATTATAACACCTTGCCTAGTGGCACTGGGCTTTGTGACACTACTGGTATAATGGGCCATATAACATATAACATGTATTTGTCGAACATAATGCAATAAAATGTTTGAGATATAAAATGAAGTGTAAATTAGCTACCTCTTTTGCGATATAACCTTTTCCAGTTTTTGTTTTTTTTTTTTGGAATAAAAGCTCACAATGAATATAAAATATTTAAATTAAGACTAGACTAGATTCTTATAAAAATAAGTTTATGTACATATATTAATTTTTTTTATTATTTTTTACTTTTTGATAGAATTTTTTTTTGAAAATTTTTAGGATGAGCTGCATACCCCTGATACCCTGTCATAACAAAATCAGGCGCCAAAACATGCGGTTTCTCGCAGCGGACTGCGCCAGAAAATTCGGCTTGAGATTTGGAAATGGATAGGGAGAAGGACCCGCAGATGGGAGTGGGATTGGGCATGGAGATGGGGATGGGGATGGGGATTCAAATGAGAATGGGATGGCCACATGCGCCGCTGGATGCTGGTTGCTGCATGCTGCATGCTGCATGCTGCAGTCGGTGCAGCGAAAGTGTTGCAGCTGTGTGAGAGAGTGCAGTCTATTTTTGGGGAGAATGCGCGTCGCGGCGCTGCTGCTGCTGCCACATGTGCCGTTGCGCTGCTAAAAGGCATTGTAATGAGAGCAGAAAATAGAATCGACTCCACTTGAGCAATGTCTCATAAAGCTGCAGTTGGACGCCAATCTGGAGTCGCAGTCAGAGTCAGAGTCGGAGTCGGAGCAACACATGGGCCCACGAGTTATGTTTTATTTTTATCCACTCGATTTTTGGGCTCTCCAAACAAAACGTTGCTCTGCTCTCGCAACTCCTATAAGATCTGCAGCGGGCGGGCGTCTCGGGACAGTCTTCGGCAGCAGCTCGACACGGTCGGATCGCAGGGAATATACTTCTATATTTATATATATAAATAAGTAGCAGCCACCTCGATGGGCGTCATCTACAAGATACTCAAGCAGCAGCGCCAGCAGCACCAGCGCGGCCATCATCTCACCATGGACCTTAGCCTGAGCTCGGCCACCCGGTGCAAGGTGCAGGCGGCCATCAAGCAGCGCCAGCAGCATCGACTGGAGCAGCACCAGGAGCTAAGAAAGGGGCACAAGCAGCAGCAGGAGCAGGAGCAGGAGCAGGAACAGGATCAGGAGCGGCATCAGGAACCAGCTGGGCGCGAAGATCGCATGGAGATTGATCACGAGCACGAAAAGGAGGTGCTGGCCGAGCAGCAACTCCAGCAGCTGTGCCGCTTCCTGGCCGACAATGCGGCCCGCAAAAAGGTGAAAAATTATACATTTTTAATTAGTTAAATAAATAATCTAATCAATATGTATTTCCCCAAGCAGCGTCAGCGCTTCAAGCTGCAATATGAGGATCATAATCGGAATCTGGAACAGCAGCGGGAGCAGGAGCAGGAGCAGGAGCAGGAGATGGACCTGGAGCCCTACTCGCCGCCGCCGCACGAAATGGATTTCATAGAGCAGCTCCACCAATCCTCGCCAGCCGCCGCCGCAGCCACCTCGATAATCAGCAGCAACAGTGGTGCTGCGTCGGCGCCACGAGATAGTATCCTGCTGAAGATACGCCACCAGATCTTTGAGAGGAAGCGCCAGAGGCAACGTCAGCTGGCGGAATTGGTTCAGCAACGTTTGGTGGTCTGGCGACCTTGGTAGGGGATTCCCCTAACAAGGACAGAGAGAGAAAGAGAGAGAGAGAGAGATTGATAGAGAGAGATCCGGGAACTGAGACTAGTCTAAGTGTTAGCTGTAAGGACGATTTCGGTATTATTCCTGCTGCTGTGTGATCATCGCGCTGCTCTTCCATTTTCCCCAACCAACTTTTTTTTTTTATGTTAATAATAACTAAGCAATAAAGATTTATTTTTGAAAACATGAAATAGTTACGAAAAGCACTTAAAAGTCTGCAGTTGCAATTTTTTCAAATCATTTTTAATCGAACTTTGACACTTGTCAAAATGGTTTATTTAAATCGTATATTTTTAGGTTGTTTGCTGCAATTATTAATGTAAAGAATTGAAGTGTCTGCTGACTGAGAAGTTCCTAATATCCTGGATATTTTCCTGTTAAAATATTTTATTTCTGTCTTGAGAATATTTTCATTTTCATAAACACAGAAATTTGTATATTCAGGAAACATTTATTTCCTGCTTTCGTCCGCTTCCAGCAATTTAAAAAAAGAGTTCATTCCTTCTTTGTATTAATATTTTTAATTTTAAGAAATATTTGTTATTTCACAAAATATTTTAAACATTAAGTTCTTAAATGTAAATTAAATTAGCATAAATTTCTGAAAAATTTTCCAAGACTGAGAAGAACGTTCTGTTTAAGAACAAACTTTGTGGTGGAATTCTGAGCAAGTTTTTCAATTTTATAAACATTTATTTTGCATTTTAAGAAGTATTAAGTAATAAAAGAGATGAAACTAATTTGAATTTTGTGCAAAAAGATCGATCGTTTCGATAGAAAGTACATTATGAATATGATCCGGAATATATTCACAGAAATTGCCACAATTATCAGTTACGTAACACCATTGAATTTTATGGAATTTAAGCGCATTCTATCTTTCGATTTTCACATCTTAATTCTCAAATTGCCTTCGTTTTAGTTACTCTTCGACACTCGCTGGAAATGTTTTAAAGTTTGGCCCATATCTACACTGCTCCGAAAATAGTCAAGTACATTTAGATATATTTAAGTTTAAAGTCATGCAGATCCTTAGGCTGGCCTTGGGCTAGTGCGCTTCCGCTTCCGCTCGCTGGCGCTCTCGTTACAAAAGGTAAATATACACTTCCTTGAACAGTTTCGGTTGCTTTGCTTTGTTTAATTCCTAGGTACACACATTTAGTAAAGTTCACTACTAGTGCTGCAAGGGGAAAGGGGGAAAGGGTAATGGGAATGGGAATGGGGATAAGGATAAGGCTAAGGATAAGGATAAGGAGGGGATTTTTTCCGGAACTTGGGCGGGGGCAGGACCTCCCCTTTCTGCTGACAACCAAGGGCGGGTGGGGGCGAGGGCAAGGGTTAAATGTTAATCCGCTTTTGACTACCGTATAAACTTAGGGCACGAGTTAAGCTAGAACTTAGGGCATAACTATAATTAGTGCTAATGAGACTACAATTAATTAACTTAACAATTCAATCTCAATTCACGCAACAATTCAATACAGTTTCAGTTTCAGTTTCGTCAGACGAAGGGGATCAGCTCAGCTCAGCAGGATCCATGGATCCGCTGGATCCGTTTCGGTACCGGGATTCCTCTTGCACGCACTTAAATGCTATAATCAATAGATACATATATGCATATATAAATATATTTGCTTAAAGTTAGGCCTGTGTATATATAAATACGTCGTTTACATAAATATCATCCACATATATATGCAAGTGTGTATAATTATTTCATGTCTGTATATCATCATCGTCTCGCTCTCTCTCGCTGTGTGTCGGTGTCGTCTGTCTCTGTCTCTCTCTTTACCTGTCCCTCTGTCGCCCTGTCGCCCTATCTCCCTATCGCCTTATCCCTCTTTCCCTCTATCCATTCTTGGCTTCCTTTTCGGTTTCCTTGTCTACGAAATGTGTCTAAAACTAGAGTATACTAGCTCGTTATTTCTTATGGCATGCGATCGATTAACGATTATTCATATCTGTGTCTGAATGTGTGTCTAAGTAACTGGCTTTAGTGATCGCCTGGCTCTTAATTGCCTATCGATAGTAACAATTTTCTGCCGATTATTGACGCTTACGAATTCTGTCGACTCTGCTTTGGTGCGCTGGATATCCAGATGCTGATGCGACTGTTATTTCAAGCCAACTGATTTTATCGCTAATTTATTCAACCGATTATTGGGTATTATCGATTGTTGCTTTTGTCACCTATATTTCCGAAATTGTTTTTAATTTACTTTGTAGCACGATGCCTGTCGATAAGTGCGTTTTTTTGTAATCGATAGACAATTTGTTGTAATACAATTGTTGACATCTACAAAGACATCTTTCAGATATCCTTTCCTCTAGTAAAAACATAATTTCCCCTTTTCCTGCGACACTTGTATCGAGCTTTCCCTTAGCTACCTATCGATAGTTCTTGTGCTGCTATCGCTCGTTTCGTCCAGGGATTGTAAATGCTTTCGATCGATTGACCATATTCTTCCATATTCATGTATAAGCTAGGACTAATTCATCTTGATTCTAAGACACTTGCATCTATCTATATCGTTGATGTCGTTGTCTCAAGACTTCATGTGGACAGTCAAACTGCAGCACTATCTCTCGACTAAACACGCCTGGGATTTAATCTGTGTGTTGAGTATCTGGGTTCTGCCACACCTATCTTAGCCTATCTTGGAGATATTTTCATCTTAAATGCCTAAGTCTATTAACGGGCTTAAACCTTTATGGAGCGACACATAACACATACATAGCTATTTGGTTGGTTGATATATTTCCCTCGCTTGCCGATTTATCGCTAATCTCGTCTATCGATTATTTATGCTTGCCACCAATAGAGTATTATTAACACTGCGACACCTATGTATACGAAGCCATCTTGAAGATCCTTTAGCCTTGAGTAGTGTGCCATTAAACTTTCGATTATTCATGATATCGACTCTTTTCGATTCTTCGATTTTTCGATTAAGCTTGCTTTATCACTAAGCCTAGGCCTACAAAAAAAATTATGGTATCCATTTACGAATAGATATATGTTTAAGGAACACACATACATAGACACTTAAATTCGCAATGCGTGGCGCTAGTATTTGGCTATCAATATCGTCATATATCGTCATCATCATGATCGGTATCGTTATCGTTATCGTTATCGTATTTAATGCTGTTGAACACATGAATGTAGCTGCTCTCGCGCAAGAGAGACAAGAGGACTCACACCTCGGCGCCCTGGGATTGGAGATTGGAGATTGGAGAATGATGGGGTTACATGGCTGGGTTTTACAGGGTTCAGAGCTCAGTTTCGGAGATTGGATCTCGGGTAGCGGATGGGTTGTGGTGGTGGATTTGGTTGTGGTTGCGGTTGTGGTTGTGGTTGTGCGGTGGCTAAATGCTGCTCGATCGTCCCAGGCCCGAGGTTGTGGTGATGTGGTTGTGCTTGTGCCGGACCCTCTCCCTGGTGTCCACCTTAGCGAAGCAGGCCATTGGCAGGCCGGGCGTGGTCCTTGGGGTCTGCGGGGGTGAAAGTCACGGCCGGAATCGCCGGAATCGGTTGTGGATTAGAAACAGGGCCAGTTCCATGGCCAACGGCAACGGCAACGGCTACAGTTCCGGCGGTCGCCGGCGGACTGGCACTCACCTCGTGCTCGGCCTGGTGGCAGAACTTGCCCTTCAGCCAGGGCCACTTGATGGTGCGGACGAGGGTGTTCCGGAAGTCCTCGCTAAACAGGCAGTAGATGTAGAAGGTCAGCGAGTAGTTGATCAGCTCCAGCAGATTCGCGCTGGCCCGGAACACCTGGAAGGGGAAGCTCGGGTACACCTCCGAGGCGATGGTCATGTGGAGAATGGCCATGGGCGAGACGCACACAAGGAACAGGATCGAGGTGCTGCCGAGCAGCAGGAACAGTCGTCGCTCCTCGGCAAACTTGCGCGGATCATCGTCCTTCACATAGCCATTGGTATGGGCATGTCCCTGGGCATGGCCTTGCCCATGGCCATGACCATGACCATGACCATGACCGTGACCATGACCATGACCATGGTTCCGGCTGAGCACCATCTGGCGACGACGTTCGCAGGTGCGCCGGTAGACCATCATGATGCGCATGTTGAGGCCGCCGATCAGCACGGTGGGCACCAGCTTGAAGATCACCTCCAGCATGATCTTGTAGACGCGGTAGAAGATGGTCTGCTGGTAGATGGTATTGTCGCGTCGCAAGTAAACGTACACATCGCTGGAGCCCAGGATGCACTTGATCAGCTCGCCGCGGAAGATGCTCGGCAGGTAGACGATAACCGTGGCCAAACAGGTGAAAAAGACCACAACTCTGTGAATGGGTGTAGTTCCGATGAGACCATAGGGATCATCCTCTCAGTTGCGACTCTAACTTACCCTGGCGGTCCCATCACGGGCCTCGCGAACCCCGGATGGCAGACGGACACGTACCGCTCGATGGTTAGCACCAGTAGCATCATTACTCCCACGCCTAAACAGGGGAAAAGTAGGATACATTAACTATGAGGATAACCAACTTAAAGCTTAAAGCTAAACCTTCGGTTGAAGTAGTCACTTTTCGGGTGCTTAAGCTTTAACCAGCTTGTAGCCGGGAGACTCACCCAAACAGCCGTTGCCCAGATAAAGCTCCAAGTGGGCGGTGTAGAAGGCGGGGCCGAACTCCTCCCACTGTCCTCGATCCTTGTGCACCAGCATGCGGATGCCAAAGGGTATGGCGAACACAATGGCCAGCAGGGCGGCCGTGGAGTAGGCTATATGGAGGAGACAGGGAGACAGGGAGACAGAAAAAGAGAAGGGAGTAAGGCCATGGAACAACAATGGGATTAACTCGGGTGAATCTATAAAAATGTCCTTTATGGCTGACTTTATGGCATAATTATGGCGCCGCTTCCGCTTCCATGTGGCAACAGGAAGTGTCCTCGCACACACTCGCCCACACACACACGCACACACAAGCAGCCACTAGAGAGTTGCGGGCCAAATGAATGGCTTTTCTTTCCGGTTCCCCTTTTCTTGGCTTCCGCCGCCTCTCTTCCTCGCTCCCTCGCTTCCTCTTTCTCTCTCTCTTTCTTTTTTGATAACTTTCGCATGTGTGTGCGTTGTTTATTGATTTATTATTTTGTTTATGAGCATATAATTACATTATTACTAATATCATGTGCGTCCCTTCCCCGCCAAATTGCTGTGCACACAGCGCTTAATGTTCGCTATACGACTTCCCCAGATGGAGGCTCTCCTCCGCCGAGGAGGCGGAGGGCAGGGCATCCTCTCATAATGATGGGCATCTAATTGGACGCACAGGCAGACACACACATCAATATAAATGTCAGTTTTGTTTGTGCGCCAAGCCTGACAAGTGTCCTGCCATCCGCCACCGGGTGTCCTAGGACGCCAATTTTTGGGCAATTTCAGTACAAATCGGTTGTCAGCACGGGAATTCCTTTTGCGGGCTTAACGGATGGCTCGGCCAGTGATTGAGTGCTTCGAGCGGGATCCTATATAAATTTATTTAAACCGAATAGAGATCAAGGATCTCGGTGTGTTTGTGTTGCGCCACTGGCTCAGTGCCAGTTCCCCAGTTGACAATAACGTATTTTCCGGAACTGCATAACACTTACGCACAAGGCCCAAAAAGGACACACGGACGGGGGAAGGACGAAGGACACCACTCGGTGGCAATGACCGCCAAATAACAAATGGGCGGCCGCCAGTCGGTTGGCATCGTAAAAAGGCTGCGAGCAGCAAAATATTTTTGTTATTTTAATAAAATGAGAGGCGCGCTGGGCGTTGCTCTGATTTCGGTCATTATTACTCATGCCCGCGGAGGAGGCTCTTCACAACTTTTATTTACTGCCACTTGGGCAGAGCTACAACTCGGACTGGCACTGGCACTGGCACTGGCACTGGGACGGGTGATATTTCAGTCAGTCAGTCAGTTAGCCAAAAGGGTCTCCTCGCTTTGCATTTTCCCGGCTTTCCCTTTCACTCGACTCGACAGGACTCGACTCGACCATTTTTCCTTGCCTTTCGCTCCAGAGTCCTCGGCCGAAAAAGGGCAATCAATTATGCTAGCATAGCATGCGTATTACATTTGCAGCATTTCACATTTTACTTTCACATTTTTCAGGGGCTTTCCCCGTGCTCCCTCGCTCCCTATACCCTTTTATGGGCCACTCAAATTCCAGTCAGATCAGCCGCAGCAGCAGCTCATAAACCTGCCAAGTTGTTTCGGGCGATAATTTGGCCCAGTGCCTAGCGGGTTAGCGCTAAATTGGTTCCCTATTTGATTCTGATCTAAAAAATGAAAGCCAAATCGATGCCAAAGGCTTGGACTTTCTAGGAGTTGGGATATTTTTGAGTACCTTTTAAGTCATAGCTTGATTCTAGCTTATTCTGCCAGCAAAGACAATTTACAATCAATCAAATAAGATAGGTAAGGAGCAAGGAGCTCAAGCTTTCCAGGACTGCCTACTTGTTAGTGTTTCTACTGTTCTTAATATACTATTTTCTTTAATTTGCTACACTTTAACATTTCAGTTATGGCCGCTACGCATCTTATTTATTTATTTATTATTATTAATTTCTTATCTATTTAGGTGGCTTAAAAATGCCTCTTTAAGTAAAAAAGAACCACAATAAGGTTGTGTAAATTCTTTAGAAATTTGCTTTTATTTCCAAAATCAAAATGTTTAAATATCCTTCTGCCCAAAGGGTATTCCCAGCTTCGGTTCACTGCCTCAATCTATTTCCTGACCAGTAAAGTGAGTCGCCTGCTGCTGCCTTTTCCGTGTTGCTGCTGCTGCTGCTCTCCCTTTTCGGGGGCTTTCCCATGAGCGATAGTCAAGGCTAAAAAATTACCAGCAAGTGGCGGCGTTGACAAAGTTGCCAGCTTGCCCGGAGTGGGCAGGAAGCGGAGCTCATTAATCAATTAAAGCGCCATAGAGGGAACGGGTGTCTCTAATAGAGTTGACACGCTGTCTAATACAGCAGAAAGTCGGCGTCGGAGGTGGGCTTAGGCTCTGAGGCTCTGCATAAATTTTCACGGGGTTAAGCGGTCTCGCCTAATGAAATAACTTTCAATGAAGCTGCACAACACACAACACACAACACATTACACACAACACACACCGCACACACACACCACAGATAACAGGACAGAGGGCGCATATATTAGCAGCATTGTGGCAGCTTCAATTTCGCAAGAAATCGTCGAGGTTAATGAATAAATTCTGGCTCACAATGGCTTTGGCCCGGCAACGGGGAATACATATGTTCTAAAGCGAAACTCAATTTGGCAATCAGTCAAGAGTCAAGCCCAATTCCCAGCCTATATATATATGTTCCGGAATGTCCCGGAATGAGGCTGAGGAAATTAAATGTTTTGCGTGGGCGAAGACGTACGAGTGTCTCCGTCCAAATCCAATATAGGCCATCGCAAATCATACTGCTATTTGGTATTTCTTCACAAAAAGAAAGTGAACAATAAATGAAGAGGCTCCTTAAACTCATTGGGTCTGCGTTGAGGTCTCTCTAAATGAATTGTCAAGGCTTTACGGCACAAATTTAATTGTCCGCCTTGAAAATGGTCATTTGGGGCTTTGTTTTGCGGACTTGAGCTTGAAACGTACACCTTAATTAATTGCATCCTGATTATCAGGATATTGAAAACAAAATAATTGAGTGTTTTATTAGATTATGAGCACTTGAAATGCGGTTGCTTGTGTATAATATTAATTAGCTAAACATTCGCGGTTCGCTGACTATTAATTAGGTTCAAACAGTTCCCTTAAGAGCAGAGTTAATTAAAGCTATTTGGCTTTAATTAGTAGTATTAATTTCAACTCAAGTTCTCAAGCTGCCAAGCTAAAATATATGTATTTAGTTTCTCTTGCCAAAAAAAGTATAAATCCAAATAGTTAAAGCTAGCTTTAATTTGTTTGTGACCTCTTGGAGTTTTTCCCTGGCGATGACAGGCAAAAATATTTGAATGCGATGCCTAGGACTAGAGTCCTTCTCCGGTGGCCTGAAGAGGATGGGGATGAGGATGAGGACGAGTACGAGGACAAGAAGGAAGACGAGTGCGAGTGCGAGAACAAGGACACTTACCCCGCATGTAGATGTAGGCGGTGCCACGCATATTGCGCCTGGTGAGCACAATCAGGTTGAGCACGTTGCCGATGATGCCCATGGCGCAGATGATGGGCAGCAGGAGCCCATAGCAGTACTCCCTCAGCGACTCCGTTCGCGGATCCTCCACATCCTGGAAAGAAGAGGAGAGAGGGGGAAAGAGGATGAGTGCTTGGCTGAAAGGGGAACAGCTCGTAAATCATCTCCGGCTGGCCTCCTCCTTGGCGCAGATAAAAATTCAATAGTCGACTTGACACTTTTATTTTCTGACTTTTATGCACACACACACACATGCGCCGGGGCGCCTTATTTTTCTATTTTTCCATTTTTCTATTTTTCTATTTTCTATTTTCTGTTTTTGCCTTGAGCCAAAGTTGCGAACAAAAGCAGCTTCTGGCTGTCTGTCAGCCAACTTTTGGCTCAGCTCAGGGCTGAACTGCATTTGGGGATAGTTGCGGTGGCAGCTACTGTTCGCATGTGCTTGTTAGGGTTTCAGCGGAGGACTCAGCTTGATATTTAGACCCAGAAAGCAGCCAATTAAAATCTAATTATATTTCTGTCACTAGCGTGTTAAAGTCTCATCAAAATATGCCTACAACTAGGCTGCAAAATGTTGTAAAACAGAAGAATCTCACACTTTGGATTGCACACCTTTAGACGATTTTTGGAAATACAAGCTACACCTTTTGCTTAAGTTATTAATTAAAATAAAATATAATAACATTATTTAAATACTATAATCTTCCATCTAAATATATATGGAAAAAGTAAAACTTTTTTTTTGTATTTTTGAGCTTTTGAGCTAAAGAACAGCTCTATCCAACCAAACCAGATCATTGTTCGGACTATTTTGTAGATGGTTTATGTGAAGTTTGCACATATTCAATTCTTTATAATAAATGAATTCAATAAATAGCATTTCATCATGTTGCCATTGCTATCGTTATCAATTGTCATTCATTCATTGCTTTGGGCTATAAATGGTGAGTCTAAAATTGTTTAAATGTACTGTTGTGCATTTCCTAGTCATTTTAATATGAAGACACAATGTCACGACTTAGACGAACAACTAAAGGTAGACGAACGCGTTATCTGGTAGTTCGAAGACGATCACAGACTGCATATGAAGGTAATGCACGAAATAGATCTGTTGATCTTGTACCTGTACTGAATCTTCCATTGTGCTGTTTTGGTTGAAACGATGTGTGCTGCTTTTAATTACGATTGATTATGGTATTTACGGACAAATTGGAATGATGGACGCAATGTGTCCACATTGTGATGCGGATAACTTTCTAAGGGAAACTTAGTAGAGAGATATAACTTTCTTTCAGTTGATTCAAGGGGCCATGAGACGGTGTAATTCTCAAAGACAGGAAATCTTCATTAGTCGCCAATATTAGTGATAAGGTTTCTATTTTCCTAGCCGCACACTTATTTATACTGAGTTCAGCCAATGTTCTCAGACTTTAAAAATAACCAAAGATAAATTATGCTTATTGGTTTTAATTATACTATATTTAAGAAAATGAAAAGATTTGTATTTTAGTGTATTGGTTGGATGTTTCCCCAAGCGGAGCTAGTTATCTAATATAATATATGATATGTTAGATCAACATTAGCCTTATATAGACTTTCAAACTGTCAGTAAGAACTCAAAATGAACATTTTGTTTAACACTTTTTTTGCCGCAAAAGTGTGAGAAATATCCCCGTTGACATTAAAAAGTTGTACTCTACTTTATTTGATAAAGAAAAGTAAAACAATTGCTTCGTTGCTCCGTTGTGCAGCTTAGACTTGGACAGCCGAATACGTGCTTATTTAAGAGGTGGCAGGATTCGTCGGCGACTTTAAAGAGTTAAGTGAACCCGGCAGACCCCCGGTATCTAAGATACGGTCACGGAGCTTCTCTTCTGCAACGCAGCTTGTTTCCGCCGCTGAACGTGCTGTGCCATGAAATGAGCAATTCCCCCTCCGCTCCCCTTTCGTTTAGTATATAGATGTTCGTATTGTTCGTATATGTATGCTCCCCCTGCCGACCTGCTGTTTAACTGAAAACATTTGAGAAAAACATTTCCCGCGGCGCCCGAAAGTAGGCAACAGTTTTCACGCGCAGCATGTCGCCTGCTACGAAGGCTACACGCCAGGACATGGGCCCTGGAGCAGCTCGGACCAGGTCCATTTCAATGGAAAAGATGGGGAATGGAGGATGGAGGATGGAGGATGGAGGCTGGCGAAGGATGATGCACTCACCCGGTAGAAGTCGTCGCGCAGGTCGGTGAAAACGGGCGAGGAGTTGCCTGCCGCGGCCAGGACATCGGTGGTGCTGCTGAGATTGGAGCCCCAGATGAAGGAGCAGTAGGCGGGATCCTCTTCGGTATTGTAGAGCCTCGTTATCATAGTAGTTGCTTCTGTTATGCCGCCGCTGTGAATCGAGTTTAATTTGTGTAAGTAAGTTAGCAAGGCGAATGGCGAATGGCGACTAAAAATAGCCGGGACACGCTTTCGCTAGCAATTCGTGAGCAGGATTCTGCACACAGAAAAATATAATAGTTTTAAATGCGTTGTGCAGTTTGGATTTGAAAAACTTTTATCAATTAAAATAATATATTCAAAAAATACAGATACCTGAAAGTATATACTAGGATGCTACATAAGGAACTGGGGTTAAAAAAAAAAAAAGCTTTAAAAGGACGTCTAAAATTATTTAAATACCAATTTTTTGTCCTTTTAATAAGAGTCGAGTTTGGGATTTCTATAAATAAATCGTTAAACTATAATAGTTATAGATAAAATAGTCTGAAGTATATTCAATAATTCTGAAAATGTTAAATAAATTAAAAATGTTATGGGTTATTATTTAAGGAGTTTTAAAACTAATAGTGCTTTTAAATGGTGTCTAAAAATATGCCATAAAATTAATTAGATTCCAACTTTTGTTTTTTTCATTGAGAGTATAGTTTGGGATACCATTTTAAGGGTTTCAAAAAAATAATACTGGGCTTACCCCCAAAAAAAGTGTCTAACAGCATGCAATAAATTATTTTTTGGCATAGTTTTGGACATCCTTCCAAGAAATCTCAGACTCCTAACACTTTTTTTTAGAATTTCCTTATAAATGAATGATAAATATGTGCCTCTTTTTTTTTGCATTTCCAAATGCAGCATATTTTAAAACTTATTTCTCAGAGTGCACACAGGCTGAAGGCCCGAATGAATGGCCCGGAATGCCGGGACTCTGCCTTCGATTGCCATGTAATTTAAATAGAGAGAGAGAGAGAGAGAGAGAGAGAGAGAGAGAGAGGGAGAGAGAGAGTGACTGTGACGCGTCTAGCGGAAACGGAAGCGTTCACTTGTACATTCTTGTGCGATAAAAACAAAGCGCAGAAGGCAAGGGCGCCCAGCAAACAAACGGCAAAGTTGGGAGCTGGCGTAACAATTGGGACTTTGATTGCCGACGCATTGCGCAGCACAAACAAATCAAGGCAAAAATTGAAAAGCAACTGCCAGAGAGACGTAAAAGTAAAATGCTGGAAATAATTGCGGGCCGTAAATAAGTTTTGGCATGGATAAGGACCCCCGTCCAGGGAGAGCCTTTTGGGCAGCTTTCTTCGTACCTGGTTTCCTGTTCCTGTGTCCTAGCGACTCCGCTCAGCTTGTTTAGTACTCGGGCCAGCGCACCTCGGTGTTCGGTTCGTAGAATCTTTGCAGCTGACAGGCCCTGGCCGAGTTTGTTGCAATCCTGGCAATCCTTTCAAGCGGCATCTTGGCACCTGTGCGAGCAAAATGACGAAAATGAGAGATAATTAAAGGAATTATGGCAAATATATAGATACACAATCTGGTGGTTAATGGGAAATACATTAAATGAAGCTTGACCGTATCGAAATTCGTCGTATGTGTTTTATTATGCGACACCGAGTGTGTGTGTGTGTGTGCGGCAACAGGTGTGTTTTATTTGCTCGCGTCACGCGGCAGACACGCGCCCGCCACTCCCCATTTTCCCTTCTCCCTTCTCCCCTCTTCACTCTTCACTCTCCCACTCTCCCATTCTCCATTCTCCATTTTCCTTTTGCCTTGCCCAGGAGCAGCAGCAGCAGCAGCTAAGCGCTAAAATCAACGTTGACAGGCAGCAGAAATTCGTATAAAATATTTGATAAATTGCCCGCGAGCGAGCAACGGGGGTGGCGGGGGGCCAAGTCGGGAGAGCACTGGAAGGAGAGCTGCTGAGCTTTAAGGGCCAACAGCGCGCTCCCCCGTTAATGGCTTTGTGTGTCTGTCAAAATAGGAGAAAGAGAAAACGAGTGCGAGAGAGAGGAGAGAGAGAGAGAGGGAGAGAGAGGGACTGGGACTGGAAGAAAGCGTGAAAGCAAAATAAAGCAAGTGCACCCGCAAGTATGCAGCACTTTTTTCCCGCACGCCTACGCTGTCCGCCATTTGCATATCACGCATACGCACTGTGCGCCCGCAAGACACTCGAGAACACCTTGTTTAGAGCTTTGTGCGGTGACACAAACATGACACGAACTTAATTTCCCCAAGGCACAACATGAAAGCCATCCCGAGCAGCAGCAGGAGTGAGTCCTGCCCAAGAGTGCTTACTGTACGACACCTGCACTGAGTGCGGAATGGCAAGGACCTGTCCCAGTCCCTCTCCCAGTCCCTGGCCCTGGTGCTATCCCAATCCGAGTCCGAGTCCGAGTTCGAGTCGGATTCTGGCATAATTTATGCCTGCGATTATCATAATAATTCGCCAGACCAGTCCAACACACACGACATGGCTGTCTCGGCGTTGAGGTTGGTTTACGGGGTGTTAAGGGGTGTGAGCTGGGTGTGTGCGGGTATGTGTGGGTGTGGGTGTGGGTGTGGGTGTGGGTGTGGGTGTGGGTGTGGGTGTGCGGGTGTCGACTGTCAACTGTCGCTTGTTAGTTTTTGGTTTTCGAGCTCTTCTACGCCGCTGTTTGCCGAGCACTTACAGTTATTGCGGTTTAGTTTGCCTGGCGAATAAATAGAAGAGCCGGTTCGAGGTCCTTCCCCTAGGTTTCGGGTCCTGCGCCACCCCCCCCTTTTTGGATTTGTTTTACATTTTCGTTTCGTTTCGTTTCCTGGCTTCTTTTTTACCCATGCATACATATATATATAGTTTCTGCATGGCTTTTTCATTTTATTCGGTTAACAAACAGCAGTTTGTCATTTAAACAAACACGGGAGCCGGGCCAGAGGGGGGGCTCGGGCTTGATATGAGAGTGACTTTGCCTGTTTATCTTGCGTCGGAAATGTAGGGAACAAAAAAAGAGAGGAGAATAAAGCATGGCCGAAAGGAAAAGGCAAAACCGAAGCGTGGCTTAATGGACCTGCTGGGGTTTTCCTCTTGCCGCTTTTTTCACACACACCACACACCAGCGATCCATCTATCTCTATCCCTGTCTGCTGCCGCATGTGTGCTGGCATGATTAATGCCTTTGTTTACATTTCCCGCTTCACGTTTGGTTATTTTCCCTTGCCCCCTTGACCCCCCTTCTGTATGTATGCGGAATGATATGTTTAACAAAAAAGTTTAACGCAAATTAAGTCAAACTGGCAGCGCTTAACGATGTGCGACATAGATGAATATCCGCCCGACCATATGCCTGTTCTGTTCTGTTCGGTTCTGTTCTGTTCTGGCTTTTCCCTCGGCTCCTTTTGGACTTTAATTTACACACAAAATGACAGCACCCACACTGGCCCAACGCCCACTCTGTGTGACAGCCAGCAAATTAAGTTTGGCTGCCAACAAAAAAATTTGTAGAAAAATAATAAAATAAAATAGCAAACTGTAAAAGGAAATCAAGTCAAGACCAAGTTTAAGTGGATTTCCACAAACCAGAATCCAGGCAGGACAGTGGGCCTGCCAGGACATACCTCTCCTATCCTATCCTTCATATATGCTTTTTTTTATGCCTTACGTAGTCGCTGCTCATTGATATTCATTGTTAATGCGAAAGCAGACTTGCAGACTTTTAGAGTGTCCTAGTCCCGCTCTCGCACATTGATTACTTTGGCCTGACCTCGGCCCAGTGTGCTGCCTTGTCCCGCCGGACAAGCTGCTCAATCTGGGAGCTGGGCGGTGATTAGGATCCCCCTGCCAGGACCTCTTCCCTCTTCCCCCCACTCGACACTCACTCGACACGATAAACTTGTTCCATCTGCCTGACAGCCTCCCATGTGTGTCCTTTCTGGCCATTAAGTTTTTAATTTCCCTGGCAGGACAGGACAGGACAGGACAGGGCAGGGCATGGCTGGCGCTGCTGTTTTCGCCAACTCTGTTTGCTGACCACCTTTCGGCGACATTTTTTCGGCTTTGTTTGCTTTTAATTACGCAATCGTTTTATTTAATTTTTTCGCTTCGCCCTCCAATTAAGCTTTTAATTAAAACCCCAAGGCGAGGCTGCTGCCTTTGCTACTTATGTTCTACCCATTTTCTACCTATTTTCTACGTATTTTCAACCTATTTTCCCGATGCCTCGCTAAACGACTTTTTAATCGAAAACTTATCAGGACGAGTTGTGCGAGTGGCGCCTGCGCTGCCCGATTAATTTTCAATTTAAATTTACATTTGTATGCACAGCCGAGCATCGTGGCAGGCAACTTTGGCCATAAATTGGCATGACCAGTTGATGTTGTCGCCCGGCAGTTATCGAAATTGCTTAACGGCCATCTCCCAGGCCCCATCTCCATCTCCATCCTCATCCTCATCTCGATCTCCATTGCCATCCCACCCACAGCGAGATAAACATGCAAAGTGTGTGGCCTTAATGTCCTTTCCCCGCTGCCGTCGGTCAGGTCAATAAAATGCGTGTCCACAGGGAGAAACCAGAGCCATTGAGACCTCTTTCTGAGGTTAGCTCAGCAGCCAGAGTTTTTTGTGCTTAATTTTAATTTATGTGCTTTGTTTATTTATGAATAGATAAATAAAATAAATAATAAAAATGTGCAGAGTTTAGACAATAGAAACAATGTCTGCAGTTTTATTTTCTAGCAACTCTCATGTGTGTTTCCTATACACCAAAGTTCAAGGCTATAGCTGGTTCATGATTTACGGACTTGGTCCAATTTGAACTTTAATTTATTTGGTGTACAACTTGGTATCCGGTTCTACGAAGAGATATATAGAACATGGAGGCAATCTGCTGCATTAAATGTTTTAATTTGTTCCTTTTAATTTATATAAGGCCTTAATTTAGTTACGTTTTAAAGGCACATGAACTGTATTATTCTCAGTGTGAGTTGGGAAATTAAAATTAGTTAAGTGAACCCTTTATAAAATCTGCTTTTAGATCTATTTTTGGTTTATTTTTCTTTGAAATATATATCATAATTTAAAATAAATCCGTGAATTTCTTTTCAATTTCTGTTTATTATTTTTTTAAAGAACTTGGTCCTTGTTTGGCAGTGTCCTTCTGGCCTGGTCCCCGGGGAGGGCTGTTAAATGCTGGCAGCTGATGCCGCTGATGGCCGCTTAACATTTGACCCACAATTTTCAGCCGGAGTTTGTCAGTTTCAACTGGCTCTAAATAATGCCGTGTTGCCACTCAACAAACGTGACTTTTGCCCCGAAAAGGGGCGGGGATAGTACGAGGACATGACCCCGGGGACCCCATTGTTGTGGAATCGGAATCTGGATCTGAATCTGAATCTGTGAGCTGCCTTTAGCACAAGGCATAACTTGTAATAACGCGCTGACCCAGACACAGCACACAGCACACAACACAACACACAATACACACACACTCTCTAGCAAAGAGCTGGTGGAAATGGGAAAAGTCGTGGGTTTCCCGCTTTGGGGCGTTTGGGAAAGGAAAATGCACTCAAAATAAAAATGAAATGTCAACTTACCCGCAGAGGCGTGCGAAGGGCAGCGATGACGCTGTCGTTGCGTTTTGTGGCAGCAACACGTTGTTGATGCAAGCAGATTGCTGCTGTTGTTGTTGCTGTTGCTGCTATTGTGGCTGTGTTGCTGGCAGCGTCGGTGGCGGTGGCAGTGGCAGTGGCAGTTGCAATGGCAGTGCTCTTTTGCGCTTTTTGAAAACTTATACTGATACCGTGAATATAATTCAGCTGCTTGTTGAACCTTGCCCGCGGCGTCGCTACCCGCTGCGCTGGCAATGTGTCCTCTGTGTTTTTGGCAGTCACTCTGTGTTGCAACTTTAATTGGCAGTGTCTCGATGTGTTTGCCTCCTCCCGCTCCTGCTCCTGCTCCTGCTCCTGCTCCTGCTCCTGCTCCTGCTCCTCCCCGGGCAGCTGCTGTGGATAAAACGAAACATAAATCTGCACTTAATTGCGTTCTGGTAAATGCAGTGCGGGCGTGGCTGCAAGGGGGTCGGGGTTCGGGGTTCGGGGTTCGGGGGGCTGGGGGCACGCGCACACACACCGCACACTCCCACTCTGCACACTCACACTCAGCGGCGGCTCTTGCCTACTTTTGTGCGCCAAAAAAGTTTCGCTTTCTCGCTTTTTAATCCTGTTCCTGGCAAGGCGGCCTCTTCACGCACTGTTCCACACTCTGCCCTGCTTTTTGGGCCACAAAGTTCAGGCTGCACTTGAAACTTGAAGCAATTCTCTTTATCTATTTCTTTTTTTTTTGTATTTTTTGTTTTAGTTTTTCATTAAAAAAAAGTTGAAAAAAAAGTGCACAGAAATGGTTTAAAATGCTGGGCAGTGATCGAAACTGTTGCTGCTGCTGCTGGTCGGTTTCAAAACTGCTGCGCTCTCAGCTGCTCCAGTCGGTGTTGCTGCTGCTGCTGCGACACGTTCATGCCTTCGGATGCCCACGAGCAACTGGCTCGCAACTGGCTGAAGCAGCCCTATTTATGGCCTCGCCGGGCCCCGTTCAACCGGGCTTTCAACCGGGCTTTCAACTGAAACTGGGAAAACCAGAGGGCTTTTCACATGCGGGAAATTCGGGGCCACATTCATTTCCCTGCCAAACACACAATGCAAGAGGGTTGATCAAGAGGATGGTTATCTGCTGCTGCTGCTGCTGCTGCTGCTGCAACTGCATCTGCTGCCGTGTTTATTTTTCCTTTATTCCTCTTTAGATGATGTAACAATGGGGCAGAGGCTATGGGCTGGACTCTCGCCCCGCACACTCCATCCTGCGGGCAGGGACAAACAATCTGGCCCAGGTTGGGGCTCAGCCAGCAGCGCACGAAATCAAAACAAATATAAATACCACACCACCGAGGAGAACTGGCGCTGCCAGCCGCAGCTGCTCGGGGAAGCATCCTCCTGCTGCTCCTGCTGCTCCTTCTTGGACGCCCGGGAAAAGTTGGCAGCTGAAGGCACCGCAGCCCGGCTGGTAAGCTGCTGCTGCTTATCTTCTTTCGGTTTCCTAAGCCTTCGCCGGATTACGGATTGCGTATTGACAATCACGGCAAATGGCAGCCAGGGGGAGCGGAGAGTGGGGCAGGGACAGGGACAGGGACAGCCGTGTGAACCCCAGACAGTCACAGCCTCTGCCTGCAAATATCGGCTGTCTTAACCCGTGCTGCTGCTGCTGCTGCTGCTGCTGCGGCTGGCCGGGCATTGAATGGCAGGCAGGCAGGACGGCCTCCAGCCTGCCTGCACTTGCTAGTTAGCACAGCTTGCCTGCCAGGATCTAAGGATATCTGGCCCACACCCCACACCCCACACCCCCCCCGTTTTCGGCCCATTTGGCAGGCCCACGTTGACGATGAGGACGACGTCGACGCCAGCGTCGAACTCACTTGAGAACTATTTCAATAAGCGTTATGCACGCATTGTCCTTCACCCTGTTTTCCCCCACTGTCACTGTGCTTGTGTGTGTGAGCCCGTATCTATGCATGTGCATGAATATAAAGCTACCAGTGTGTGTGTGCGCCACCCCACTGCAGTTCCTCCTTCCCCTTCCGTTTCCCATCCGACAAAAGAAGAGCAAAAACTCAGCCAGAGATGCTGCTCACTTGTCCTAAAAGTACTTTGAACCAAACATCAGGTTAATGTTTTGTGGAAATGGGGAATGCTAGCCATCCGGCTCGAAGGACCAAAAGGTGACTAGCGATCTTATATGAGAAGGGAAATTTATTGCAAATTATTTAATAGTATTGAGGGTCCTTGAGCTACATATATTAATAAATATATTCTAGATAGTTGGCCAAATCTTTTAGCAAGGATAAACAATGTTCAGGGCATCTGGCTTTCAGTGTCCTCCGGGTGGACTTTTACCGCCCATCCTCTATTTCCAGGCTGCCATCCGTAGTCGTTGCTGTTTTCTGCGTTACCTACAAGCAATTTGCGGCGTTTTACATTTTGCATTTTGCGATTCTCATTTTGATTTTGATTTCGGCTGCAGTCGGCGCTGGCGTCGCTGCTTCCTGTCGTGTGTGTGTGTCCTTTTGTTGATTGTCATCTTCGTCACTCACTCTCCTTGCTCGAGTGTCCTGTGTGTGTGTGTCCTGTGTGTGTGTGTGTGTGTCTGTCTGCGTGTTTTTCCTTGACTGGGCCACCTTGCGCCAATTATTGTCGCCTTGCGACGACGCGACTTTTCAGCTTTTCCACATCCCACATCCCACATCCTAGATCCCTCGAAATGCCTTCGCGGTGTCCAGGTCCACGTTCGCGTTCGCGTCCTAACGGATCAAACAGGCGTTTCTCCCCTGCTTTTCCCACGGCAGACTGCCGCTTCTCGGCTTTTCCACGCAGCTTTTCCGCTTTTCCCCGCGCCGAGTCAGCCATTTTTTGGTAAGTAGGTCAGTGGCAATGCTCGTGAGACGAGGGTCGCCACAGAAGTTGCTGCGAGGAAAATACTTAAGGCAAAGAGACAATAGTTGTGGCATTTCAATAAACACATAGAGAGAACTAAACTTTATTTAAGGTAATGTCAATTCAATTGTTAATAAGTTTTGCACTTAAAGTTTATATAAATTACTGTAGAGAAATAGGTAGAAAACCCGTCGAACTGCAAGTTTTTAAGCTCTAATTACAACTATTTCTCTCTGTGTAGAAAAATGGGAGTCATGAATGAATTTGTCTTCTTAAAAATGTGTTTATAAAATCTATATTAATTGTTTGAATCAAAAAGTATATTATAAATAGTTGCGTTTAATATCAAAAAGAGAGTTCAAGAAATGCATTCAGAGCAGCAATTTTTCTTTGAGCAATTAAAGGTAGTTCTTATTTCTCTTTCAATTAAACACACACTGAGGGAAAATCCCACATAGTCCGCTGAAAACTATTATTTTCCCCAAGTACTTCATAGTTAAAAGTAGCCAAAACGAAATTAAAAGATTGATAGTGAATTCTTTTAATTTCCATTTTTAGCTTAATTATAAAAGTTAATTGGAATAAATAACTAAGAATATCTAAATACTATAATTATTTGGAATATTTCTAGTTTTTCGGTAAATTTGCTTTTCAGATTTCCTAATGCTCTTTCGTCTCTTTTATATATTTATTTTGACTCTTTGCACTTTTATGTTGTGTTCTGTGTGACAGTGCACTCTGAAAACTAGTCACAGAATCCTTGGGACTCCCCTTAATTGGATGCTCCTGTCGCAGGGCACGAGACATGTAATAAGGGGGGGAGGAGAAGCAGACAAAAACAGATAAAGACAAAAAGAGAAAAAAAAGAGGAGAATAAGAAAGGAAAGGCAGAAAAGAAGTGAGCAAAAGATTGGCGAAATTGCCCTGAAAGAGTTTTTCAAAAGAATTCGCTGTGCGCAGAGCGCTGTGTGCCCTGCCTTCGTGCTGGTTCTTCTTCCCCTGAAATCTGCCCCGCATTTCCCATTTCCCCCCCAAAGTTGTTATTGCTCTTGTTAGTTATTGTTGTTGCCTGTCCTTTGCTGCTTATTGTCGCCGTTCCGCCCCCAAATACCCCCAAACACCCCCAGTTCCCGCCCCGCCCCGTTGCCCGTTGCCGCTTGAGTTACGCTCAGTCACCCGTTTTTGCCACGCTCACCGCTCGGCTCAGACTTTCAGACTTTGGCCACAAAAATGCCTTAACGCAGCATGTTCCACATTTGGCATTCAGCATTTGCTGCCAGCTCCTGGCTCCTGGCTGCTGGCATCCAGCGAGTGGGCCATAGATTAGCCCCCAGTCTCGGCCTCAGCCTTAGTCTCAGTCTCAGTTTTGGTCCCAGTCTCAGTCTCAGTCTGTGTCTCCGTCTCAGGCGCTGCTTTTCCTCTTCTCTGCAGCACCTTGGATACTCTATCTTGTTCTTATTACTTTTTAAAAACTATTTTAGCACCTTAAATATGGGTGTGAGTAAAGAAAACAAGAAAGAAACCCTTGCAGATTGCAATTGGAACAATTATAATCCGTCCCCTATTTAATATAATATGAATCACTTTCATATTCATAGTCTTCTATATACTCTCACTCATACATATGTCGGAACGAGCCGGATCGGTCAACTATATCATAAAGCTGCCGTACAAACGACCCGAAAATTTGTTGTAAAAAAATTATAACTTCACTGTTATTTAACATATCTTTATCAATTCTTGGTTATAGGCTACATATATTGTTTCAGATTTTTGGATTTAATTTTATAAAAATCGGACGACTATATCATATAGCTGCCATAAAAACGATCGGTAAATGTACCTCCACATTTTACATTTTACTTTACATGTAAAAATGTAAAAATATGTAAAAAAATGTAAAACTGTAAAAAGTTTATGAATATTAAAGTAGTTCATATTATTATATTTTGATAGATATAATTTATACAATTGGAATCTGCAAGGGTATACCAACTTCGACATGCCGAAGTTAGCTTCCTTTCTTGTTAACTATATTCTTGGTCAGAATCAACTACCAAGTCGATCTAGCCATGTCCGTCCGTCTGTCTGTCCGTTCCTACGAGACAAGTCCCTGAGTTTTGAAGTTATCTGAATAAAACCATGCAGATAGATGGATAGATACTTATACCTATATTATATCTTTTTGTATTTTTATATTGCATCATTATTAATGATCCAATTGCAATCTGTTAGGTTATACAAACTTAACCTCTCTTGTTATTATATAAGCGTTACGCATCTTATGATGTTCTTTTATTCTATTATTTGTGTATTCGAATTGAAACACAACTTGAGGAAACCACGACTTATTATATATATATTTGTATATAATAAATAAAATTAAAAAAGTTATTAAACATTAAAAATTATTAAAAATTATTTTATATACATATTAATGTATAATAAACTCGAATGGCTTGTAAATATAATTCTTTTTACTGTTCAAGAAGAACGTAGTCCTAGGTATTCGACCATCGCTGGCCGAGGCCTTTTCTCCTGCTTTGAATGATTAAATCAATAGTGTGCGATGCCGCGGGCACACCGCCTGCAGTTCTTGCCAGGGAAAGGCCCCTTCATACCGTCACACCGTCATCCCGCCCATCCGTCACCCGGTGCATATCACTTCAGTTCAGCTGAATGCTGGCATTGTCAACGTCCTCGGCGTCATCCTCATCCTCATCCTCATCCTCAACCCCATTCTCATTCCCATTCCCATCCCCATTCCCATCCCCATCGTCATGTTTCGCAACTTGAGTTGTTTAATGCACTTTTGCCTGGTGACTGGCATTTTTGAGATGCCCCTCGTCGCACCCTGGAGGGAGGAAGGGGCCTCCAGTTGCCTGCATGTCTGATGAACATGCAAAATAATTGAAATGCATTCAAAAGTTTTCGAAATGCCCGAAAGGAGCGGGAGCAGCGGGCGGCATCCTTGACAATGCATTCGTGATCAGGATTTGTGCTCTGTCGGAATTGTTAATTGAGCGTGTCGAGCTGCCAAAATGGAATGGAAATGGATTTCCCAACAATTTTCCCTAGCCAAAGCTGAGCCAAATCAAACGTGAATGCCGTTTTGATTTCGCTTAGCGAGTGACAATGTGTCGCAAATGCCACCAAATGTGGTAGCTGCAGCCCGAGCCCGAGCCCGAGACCCCAGCTCAGGGTCAAGACAATTGCCAACTAATTAGGGTTTGGGTTTCCCCATAATCCGACTCCATTACCCAAACCATCATCCTTCGAAACTTTTGCTTTTTGCGGGACAAAAGAGGATTGCATCTGCTGCAGGGCAGCCATAATAATCACAGTTTTGTGCCAGCAAAAGTGCCACCAAGAACAGTGGAGATAACCAGACATAGAGGTTCTGTTGAATATATATTATAAATATATATACTATTATTATTATATTCAGTTAAGCTATTTTGGAAAAAAATAAAGATTAAATAGATAATATAGAACCTATTTAAGCTTATTCTACAATTGTTAGAAACTTTTCCACGCTATAAGTTTATTATTTTTGCATTCAATAAAATTTGTGACTTGTGATTGTGATGTGTAAAGCGTTGTGAAAAACTATCGATAGTGCAGGGCTGCGATCGATGGCGAGTCGATAGTGGCCAACCATCGATAGTGCCATCGATAGTTCTCCACCTCTATAACTTACTAAGTAGTATGCTGGATAAATATTCGAAGCACTTGGGGGAACTCCAGGAGCCATGAAAATATCAGAATTGTTTCTTAATGTCCTTGGGAAGCATAACACTTTAAAGGTATTTTTCAGCTTAGATTCCTTCAAATACAAAAAAAAAAGAAGATTTATTTAATAGGTATAATAATATATTTTTTCCCTGCATATTCATTTCTCGCTGTGTAATAGAACGCCGCCATGGTTTCTCCCAATTACAATTATATCACTCATACGCCAGGAGCGCCATGGGCGTCCTTGCTCTGTCAGTCATTCAGTCAGCCAGTCATTCAGTCAGTCAGTCAGTTCTGATGTCCTGCTTTCCCGCTGTCCTGGTGGGTGCGGAAACCGGACCCGGACCCTTGTACTGCTTCTGGTTATCGCTCCGCGCCGGACTGGCCACTAATTGCCGGTTCGCCAGCTCCGGCTCCTGTTCTGTCCTGTTCTGTTCTGTTGTGTTCTGTTCTGGCGATTACTCATTATTCAATCTGGCTGCTAAATGCTTTAATTACGTTTGTTTTGCCAATTAAAAACAACACGTAACACGTAACGCAACGCAACGTGGGCGGAGGTGGAGGTGGGGTGGAGGCCAATCGTCCGTTCATTGACCCCGTTCTTCAATTCGAGCACCGCCCGCTGGCCCCTTGGTCAAGATGAACGCTCGCCAGGCACGCCAGGTGGAGAGCTCAACTCTGGGAGCGGTGGCAAATCTTTTGGCAACTCGTCAACAATTGCGTGTTGACGCAGGACGCAGGACCTCGGCCCCATGCCCCATGCCCTTTAGCTCCTTCGCATATTTCACGCGCCCTTTTGTTTGGCCAAAAAAGAAGCGGGAAAACCCGAAGGAGATGGCAAGCGAAAAAGCTTACAAGTAGCACTGTGGTACAGTGGACTAAGGCTAAAGGAACAAGCTTCTTATTGCAAAAACAATACCATGTCTTGCGAGATTTGTACACTAAAAAATCTAGGATATTTTTAATGAACTTTAACTGAGATATTTCCGTAAATCAAATGCTGTTTCGTGGGCCTCCTGGCCAGGACCTTCTGTAGTCCTTGACTCCTCACCACGACGCCCTTTGAAGCAGCAGGCACAACTTCATTACAGTCGAGCTGCTTCCGACCCTCCTCCGCCTGCGTGGGCTGAGATTTATTCAATTTAATTTGGCATCGGCGTCAAATCGGGGCCCGGGACTGGCTGTGTCGAGGCATGTGATTAAAAATTGTTTACCAAGTTCAATGACATTGAGTTGTGTGGCATTGCGTTGCTCTGCGTTGCGCTGAGCCTGACTGACGGAAGCCATGCGGCGGAACCGAGCTGCCTAGCAATCCGCGGCGTCCGGAAATAGAGGCTCCTGGTAGGCACTGCCTCGCCTCGCAGCGAGATACGAGTCGGTGGGGAACTTTGCTCGGCTCAAAAGGACCTCAATAGGAGAGCGATTTGATGTATATAATTATTTCCTTGTGCAAACGAGAAGGTCTTTGAAATGCCTGCATTGGCTCCTTGGCTTATGTTAAGGGTTCTTGATAGTTGATTAATTAATCAATGATTTTAAGCGGAGGAATCTCAGTGTCCTGCTCTGAGGACCCTTAAAGAAAAGAAAGAATATCATAAATATACAGAAAATATCTTCATATTTCTTTAAGAATTTCTCAATTGATTTGTAAACATGTTTCTTTTTTGGTACTTCGAGCCTTAATTTATGAATTCAATTCGTTGACTTAGAATTCAATAAATATTTTTTACTTCTCTTAGAGAGTATATTGTTTATATTATATTATATGTTATTTATATTTACTAATAGCTTCTTTGCTATTCAATAAAAATACATGTGACTTGGTACTTCGAGTCGTATAATCAAAACATGTGTTTTTATTCTTTTTCATTAATTGTTAACTCTTTGTATTTATATATTTCAATTCCATGCATTTCGTACTCTGTGAAAATCAATTCCTTGGGCAATGGGACAGGCTATCTATTAATCAATGCTGCGA
This sequence comes from Drosophila punjabiensis, assembly GCA_008042585.1. NCBI lineage: Eukaryota > Metazoa > Arthropoda > Insecta > Diptera > Drosophilidae > Drosophila > Drosophila punjabiensis. The sequence goes on from VNJR01001605.1 coordinate 87,815, forward strand.
AATTAAAGGATGGCCCTCTGTAAACTGCACAATGTCCAGTTCCATTTGCGTAATTCGCACCGCCTGTCACTCGGCACCATTAATTATGCGATTTAAACAGTGCGTGGCATTTGCTAATGCAATGCCTTGATAGAACCTATTATCCCCGGAGTTGGCGTTGGCCCAAGGTCCTGGGAAGATACACCAGAAGTGCATATGCTCGGGACTGCTGGCAGCTACGCTGAGCTGAACACAGCAGCCGCGGGCCATAATGGGGATGATTTATTCAAGGGTTCCCCTGTCCCTGCCTCCTGCCTCCTGCCTCCTGCCTCCTCCCTCCTGCCTCTCGCCGGCCTATCACTCATACGCCCCGGGTGCCGGGAACAGCTGTTGTCGCGCTCGTGGAAAACCGAAACCAGAGCAGAAACTGTAACCGATCTGAGAGCACAAAACCGCTGCCAGCGAGCTTCTGCACAGCATAGAACAGGACAGGGCAGGGCAGAGCTGGAGTCGAGCTGAAGAATGGCTAATTATGACACCCGGCGCTTCTGCTGGAGGCTGAGGGCTGAAGGCTGGAGGGGATGAGGCGCTGAAATCGGAGACTGGAGTGGTGTTCAGCTAATGGAAGCGTTTGAGGCATTAACTTCTATTGTGAGAGCCATCAATGCGATGGGTTCGGGCTATAAATCAGCCAATTTTCAATGCCGATGATTTATAAATGTACGAGTGGAAGTTCCTGTAATATGATATGAAAACTCTATCTATATATCAAGCACAGCAGATCCTTTTTATATACAACAAAAATAAGAGCAGACTCTGAAGTTATAGTTGCAGTTTTTTAGCCACAGTATAGAGAAGAGTCCTGTATTTAATGCTCTGCCTGCCCGCCCCTCTGTCCTCTGTCCTCGTATTTCCCCAGTCAGTTCATATTTTTATTTCCGCAACAAATCTTCGACATTCACATGGGCCGCGGGCTCGGCTCGGCTCTGCTTTGTTTCGCCGCCGCAACTGCAGGGCGATAAATATCAAATACAATTGCCGGGGGCAAGCCGCAACCCTGGACTACGACCACGACTGCCACTTCCACTTCCACTCCCACTCTGACTCTGACTCCCAAAACAGAACACAAGAGAACAGAAGCCACCCCGAGGAGCTGGCGGAACGGTGGCTAAGGAGCAGTTGACCCAGTTTAGCAGCTTATGGAATAATTCATTATGTATTTGCTTGCCATTGTCACTTAATTTGAGTGGGGTTTCCCGCTCGACAGCCGAACCAGGAGCAGGGAGCAGGGAGCCAAGAGCAGGGAGCAAGGAGCAAGGAGTACCACATTGCGGTACTTTCGGCGTTGCGGGCAATTTGCCTGCAAACTAATTGTCAGCGTCCTGTGCCCGGCAGAAGTTGAGGAGTTGAGCCGGGGGGCCATCGAATCGGTCTGGGAATCGATCAAGCGTCTAAGCGAGGCGACCCCCGGGGGGCTGCTTCCGTGTTTTTATATTGTATTTAAGTGAAATTGTTTATTTGCGTTACTTTTATGGGCTCCCTTTGTCGTTGACAGCAATTTGTTTGGCCCGAAGGGGAAATTCGGTAATGGGGCAATGTGCCAGTCGCCAGTCGGGGCTTAAGGCTTACGTCTTGCCTCCTGCCTCCTGCGTCCTGCGTCCTTTGCCCTGCGGCCTGCGGCTTATGGCTTGCCTCAATCGAACTGCCATCGCATCCAATTAACCTTGCTGAAGCCTAATCAAAATGCAGCTGGCGAGCGCCCCGGACTCGGACTCGGACTCGTCCTGCCTGATAAATCAGTTTCCAAGCTACAGATATTGAGTCCTGGCCAGGTGGAGTCTCTCGCTTGGCGGTCATCAGCAGCAGCAGCCATGTCTGGCCTTCAGCCTCGGCCCACCTCCGTTTCCGTCTTGGTCTCGGTCTCGGTCTCTATCCCTTCCTTCGTCTTTCTCCATTTGGACGACTTTCAAGGCTCACGTGCGTGACAGGACTTCAGCCGAGTTGACTAACTTCGAGACTTCCTTGGCCTGCTGCCCCTCTGACTGGCCATCGCCTGCCTCCGCAGCAGCTACCCTACAAAAAAAGGGTTTTTCCATTTCGTGGTCCCGAACACCCAAGGATGTTCATTAAATTTGCACATTTCTTGGGCTACATCAGGTGTTCTATTTGAGTTGAAATGTCAACTGCTGATCTTACTAGGGATTTATATATATACTTGCACTATATATCAACATCAAAATTAGTGTTTAAATATCGAATAAATATCGTAAAGCTTGATACATGGAAATTTGAATTATCAAAGGTTATAAATATTCATCGATATTATTGGAAAAATATGTATTTTTGCATTTATTAAGACGACAATTGGTCATATATTTGAACAGCTTTTTGACTTATCGGATATGTACCGTGACGTTAGGAAGCCGATTTATATATCAGCTGGAGAATATCAGTATATCGAATATGTATCACCTTTGGCCACTAAAATCTATATATTTATATTCTAATGTTACGAAACATCGCTATTCTGCCTAATATATATGATCAATAATATTGGAAAAATACTAATAAATTGAATAAAACAGTACAGATATTTACACTGATAAAAAAATAACTTCCTTTTAGATGTTGTGAAATCTTAAATTCAAATTGTAATATATTAAAGACCAAGAATCTTGATATAAGACCAAAAATTCTAGAAGTAAAACTGAAAGTTTTAGAAATACGACTTATTGAATTATTTAAATACAAAAAAAACAAACTTCTAAAAATAAGAAAAAGGTTTCAAAAAAATTTGTGCTTGCGCTACTTTCGTAAAATCTTGAAAAATTACCAAAAATGTTGAACTTTTTTATCAGTGTATTGACATTATCGATAATATTAATATTTCAAGTAAAATTCGATATTTTTCGAGATTTTAAAGAATATATCGCTACAGTATCTATGTTTTCAGTAATTTTCAGTTACTACAGATATTTAAACTATGCTAAAAAAAAAATTCAGAAAGCAACAAACAGTACTTGAAACCGGCAAAGGGTATTCGCTTCTTCGTAACCAAAATTCTTGTTTAACGAGGCCACTCGCACACTCACACACACACACACACACACAGAGGATATAAAGGCCAAAAATAGTACAACTTCCTGTCGCCTCGGTGGACGGACAGGCAGACAGAGAGAGACAAGAACTCCCTTGAACTTCCCCCCGACTCGTAACTCGTAACTCGTAACTCGTAACGTATTCATCAAACGCCAATCCAAGTTGACCCAATTCCGCTCTCTTTATTCTTTTTCTTTTTTTTTTTGGCTTTATGTGCGTAGTCGCCTCAAAACGCATTCACGTGAAGCAGCAGCAGGAGAAGGTGTAGGAGCAGGAGCAGGAGCAGAAGGAGCTGCCCTTGAGTCCTGTTTTTATGCCCCCTTTGAAGCGAGGGCCATGTGGTCGGCAGGGCTTCTAGCTTCCAGCTTCCAGCTTTCTGGCGTTGCCAAAGTTGAATAATTTATGTACATTTGCCTGCTGGTTGTCGATGCTGATGCCAGGTGCCAGTTTGCTCAGTTTGTTCAGTTTGCTGAGTCCTTTTCTCCGCCGAGAGTCTTGACTTTTCGCAATATTCGGCTGCTGCTCCTGCTTGAGCCTCCTTCAGGACAAAGCCCGCATAAACACACTCAGCTCTGGCACCTACCTACACACACACTCAATTGGGCCTAAACTTGGATTCCCCGTTGGCCAAATCCCCGGCAGCAAATCAATAGCACAACTTAAAACCCCTTGAATTACGGCAACGACCCAAGGGACAAGGGGTGGGCAGAGCAGCAGGACGAGTGCGAGCCCCACTGTGCGCACTCGGCTAATTGCCCCAAAACAGTGCGGCTCCAAAATGGCCAAAACGGCAATGAAAATTGATGCCTAATTGCTATAAGCCCGGCCCGGCACAATCCAGTCGTCGTAACCAAGGCGCCCAATCACTTTCCAGCCGAAGGGGTTACCGTAGTCAGTTAATAAACCGATTACGCTTAATTTATGTCCATGACTTGGCCATCACATTTAATATTTAGCTGGGAAAATTGGGAATGTACAGTATCCATAATAAGAGCAGAGTCAAAGGTTGATATATTATCAATTAATTTCTGTATAATTTCAGTCGGAAAACTTCTAGTGAAATCCCTGCTCTAATTGCTCCTTCCAATCTGAAATCTGAATGTACACATGTCCTGCGAGGCATCTGCATGCCATGTAAGCTGGCGTTGGTCACCTTGGAATTGCGATGCAAATGCACCGGAAACTCCTCCTCCTCTTCCGCACCCACTCAACCCTTTGGCCAATGCCGCATTATTCCCTGGCGAATATTTCACCCAATGACAGTTGGTCGTCGGCTGGCCACGTAGGGAAAGGGACCTTCGCGACGCGACGACTGCACATTTCTATTCATTTCAATTGCACTCGATCACGGAGTAAGCAAAATTAAAGTACGTGACCCTCTTCTCATGCGCTGCAATTTTTATTGAGCAAAAAAAAAAAAAAAAAAAAAAACAGAGATAAAAGAACAAAAAGACATACCAGATCCCAGCTTGGAGCTTGCAGCTATGCTGACCAGAGTCCAGGTGCTAGCGACCCGTTCCCGCGGCCTTGCCTACACTGCACATTTTTTCTATAAAATATTCATTAACCCGATATTCATTAAAATGACGCCGCCTCGTTAGGGTTAATGGCGCCAGTGGCCCCCAGTCGGTCGCCAGAGCTCCGTAATTATAGAGAGGGGTGGCGGGTAACGGGTAACGGGTAGCGGGAGGAAGGGGGGAACCGAGGGCTAAGGGCCAAACCCCCACGAAACGCCGCCTGCTATGTAGGTCAAGCATCCCATACCCATACCCATAACCATTCGCATCCCCGGCGACGACGACGGTCTCCGTGTCTCCGTCTGGGTACCGGGAATGCAGCCATATCTTTTGAAAACCGCTAATCCACTTCGCACTTCGCATACATCACACTTGGGTAAAGGATTCGGGGATGGCAGGATTGGCAGGACCCCCTGCTCCACGCTCCCCTTCGTCCGCGACAATCATGGAAATGAGGCGGCGCTCGGCAGACAAGCCAAACATATCAAATAGGATACAATTACGCACACACAGGATGCGAAAGTGGAGGAAAGTCTGGGCTTAGCGTACGTGGCTATGTGACCTCTAACCTTAGCACCTGCCTGAGTGGGAGCTGGAATCAAAAATTGCCGAGTTATTGATCCATTACCTGGCTGCTTACCCGACTCCCGCGTACACTGGAAGAAAAGAAGTAGTTTACTCGTTACTTGCTGCTTGCTGATTGCTACGAAGCGAACTTTTTCCAAATGGAGAAACTCGTTTAATCGTTTAAACAGATCCTAATTCACCTTGTAAGCTCTTTAAATTACTTGCTTGAAACTCCATAGGGCGAAAAAGTACTCGCCACTCGCTACTAAGCATCTAAACGAACTATGCTAAATGTACGGACTCGTTTAAACAGATCTTAACCTTGCCATCTCTTTAATTTACATGTTTGACATTCCATTCTACATACTCGCTTTTTGCTTCTAGCTACTTCCTTCTCGTCACTCGCTGTTTAGCAGCTAAACAAACTATTCTTTGTGTAGAGACATGTTTAAACACATCTTAACCTTGTAAGCTCTTTAATTAACTTGTTTGACACTCAAAAGGGGCGACAAAGTACTCGCTACTTAATACTTGCTACTTGCTACTTGCTACTAGCTACTCGCTACTCGCTACTCGCTACTCATTACTCGCTACTTAGCAGCTAAACGAATCTAAAAATTGGAAAAACTCGATTTAACTTTTCACTTTGTAATTTCGTTAACTTGTTTGACATTCAATTCTCCATACTCGTTACTTGCTACTTGCTACTCCCTTCTCGCCACTCGCTACTTGGCAGCTAAACGAACTGTACTAAATGGAGCGAGTCGTTTTAGCAGATCTTAACTCTCCTTGTAAGCTCTTTAATTTACTTGTTTGACACTTCATTGGGCCCTTGACTTGCACATCTCATTTAATTTTCAAGGGAATTGAGCACACAGGATAAAGTGGTTAAGGCAGGAACCTGGGCAAGCTGCTTTCCCTGGGAAAAAATCGCTTCCCGATTCTATTTGATCGTTTTGGAGACTTGCTTGGCTAAGATCAAATTATAAGGATTACTTTCCAGGCTAAATATTACTGTCAAGTAAGTCTCCATTTGATACTATTTCTGATAGTAACGAGTGCCACATAAACTGCGTTTACTGCAAGAATACCCATTAAGCGCGAGTGAGTGCCATGGATATCGAGTACAAAATACGCGAATATTCAGAGACAGCAGCAAACTCTTAAGCCAATTGACAATTCGGGACGTTTCGGGGACACCTCTGCTCTCTCTCTTTGAGCCTCATTTCTGGCAATGCCAAATGCTCGCCCATCAAATATTAAGGCGCATCACACGCCTTATTCCCAAGACCGCCTGGGTTATTCTTAGACATTTTTTCGCATTGTGTACGGCCATAGCCCGCTCTAGCCGTATGCAAACAGGACAAAACAGGCAAAAAACAGGCAAAAAACAGACAAAATACCGACAAAAAACAGACAAAAAACATACAAAAAACAGGCATAGAGCTGTACAGCATGCAAAGAGCTAAGTGGCGGCAGGCGGCGTTCGAGTTTCGAGTGTTGGCCTCGTGTTGACTTTTGTGAAAGGTGTGACAATATTTACAATGTCTTGTTAATTGAATTTAATGCGTCCTCCGTGTGTCTGTGTGTGTGTGTGTGTGTGTCGGCCACGCCCCCAACCCCTCGAGTGTGTGCTTAACCAGGCAACAAAAGTTAATTCAAATTATTAATGGACGATTTGCGAGCATCGAGCAGGAGCTCTGAGCGCCCCGAAAACTCCCCTCTTATCGCATCATTCGCCTGATCGGTTTTCCATTCTATTTTATTTTTTTCTAGCTTTATTTATGTTTATTTTTATTTATTTTCCTTTGCTATTCACCTTCTGTGGGAGTGTCCTAAGCCTGGCTTAAGACGGGGCTCAAAGTTGCCCGCACTCGGCCCCAAAAATAGGGGAATTCCCAGCAAAAGGCGCTGAAGGAGACCAGCTTTCAATCGGAAATTGAATTGGAATTGAACTCAGATTGAAAGCAAATTGAAGGGAAATTGATTGTGAGCTGCTATAAAAAGAAACCTGTATTTAAGGGAATACTGGGACTTATTACACGTCATGTAGAGCAGGTACATTGCATGTAACGAACGTGCAGAGGGCGCACCAAGGTATTGGCTGCACAGGTGGCGCTTTAAAGCAAAACTTGAACAAGAACATCTAGTCTCATCGGTATCTTAGCTGCCTTATAATACAAACATAAATATATATCTACATGAGCTAAAGTTGACTTCAATATTGATATGTTTAGTACAAATTAATCACTTTCAAGCACAAGGAGCATTAAAGGCAACCGAGGGAGAATTTATTTTGTTGAAAAGCGCCATCTAGTAGACAGTTCGAGCACTGATCGAAGTTTCGAACCTTCGAACGTTAAGTACTTGTCTTGGAAGTGGGCGCAGGCTCTAAATTAGTTGCATTTTTTAGACCTTATTTTCTATTTTTGAAATGATTTTAAAAATATTTAAAAATATACAACCCTAGTCATAATTATTTTCTCAAGGTGGTGTTTTGTGCAAAAGGGAGAGGCATATTAAAAGATGCTTATCAGTTGTCAGAAGTATTTGCACACGTTTTCGGTGCGTCAAATTTATTTTCACAATGCAATTTCGTCATTAGTATTTGGTTCGCAGCGACAAGTGGAGGTTCGTTTGCTCTAATAAATTTAATTTTGTGCAAATTCAATTGAAATAATCATTTATCTTTCACAGTTATCAAAACAAAATGCCTAAAACAAGGGAGTTAACCCTTGAGCACCGGGCTAAAATTGTTGTTAAGCTTAAAGCCGGTATCTCTGCAGCTGAAATCGCTGATTCTATAAAATTTCGCGCAGAAATGTTTACTATTTTTTTTTTTTTTTTTTTATTTTACATCACACCAACCAACCGAACAAAACGCCTTCAATTTGCATTGGAATACATTAAAAGGCCTCTTGACTTTTGGTTTAATATTTTGTGGACGGATGAGGCTGCATTTCAGTACCAGGGGTCCTACAGGCAGCATTTTATTCATTTAAAGAAAAACCAGAAGCATTTAGCAGACCAGCCAATTAATAGCACAGTCATGTTCTGGGGATGCCTTTCCTATTATGGATTCGGAGACCTCGTACCGATAGAAGGAACTTTAAACCAGATGGGATGCCTTGGAATCCTTAACGACCAACAAGGCTTTTGTGTCAGGAAATAGACTTTTTCCTACTTCTGAATGGATTCTCCAGCAGGACAATGCTCCATGCCACACCGACCAAAAAATCAAAGAACCATTGATAAAAATAGAAAACGCGACGGAGTCATTGCTGAAATTAATAAAATTTGGTCCAAATTGACCCTTGAATTTGGCCAAACTTTGGTTAGGTCAATACCTCGAAGACTACAAGCTGTAATTGATGCCAAAGGTGGTGGAACTAAATATTAATAATGTATTTTTATAAAATTAAGAAAATCTTTTGTTAAAATTAGATATTAAGCTGAAATAAATCAAACCAAGTTATGTGAAATTACTTCTGACGCGAATAAAACGTGACCAAATACTTTTGACAACTGATGAAATTTTTTCTTTTGCTTTTAGCTTTGTCTTTAGCTTTAGCATTTCTTTTTTTGTTTTTGCTTCAGCATAGATCAAGCTAAGCGATAACATTTATTTCAGGAAAATTAATCAACAACGACAAGAACAACAACTAAAAGAAGTTGGGATGTGCAAATAATTGTGTGTTGTGAAAATAATTTTGACTAGGGTTGTATTTTCAATTTTTTAATTAAAATAAGTGTTTTAACTGTGATAAAAAATCAAATATTTGTATATATATATATTCTTAGTTTTTCCTATCATTTGTTAAGTTGTTTCTGTTAACTTTTGTAGTAACAATATGAACCAAAGCTGTTCAATAATGAATTTGAACATTTAATAAATTTTTATTTTCTTGTTGATTCTTGCCCTGGTGGCGCCCCCTGTGAGCACTACCAGGATGTATGTACCAAGCATGCATTTTACATGTAGAGTATGTATGTGCCGACTTCCTCTGTTCCCCTGACGGCCGTCAGGTGGCGCTGCCTGCTGCTGGACAGCAGCCACGCGTCGTATGAGTAATGCGATCGAAACTTCACAGAAAAGGGGAAACTTTCTGGCAGAACAGCGGCTGACGCGCGACTTCGACTTCGACTGCGACTGCGACTGCGACTGCAGATACGACTTGCGGCATTAATTGCCGCCAAGCAGACCGACGGACGCGGCTCAGCGATAGCCAATGGCCGGTTGTCTGTATTAAATAAATAAATGAAACGTCAGCGAACTGCATTCGTCGCATGCCGCAGGCATGAATAACTCGATAAGCGGGCGGGCGGAATGCGCGAACTCCTCGTGGAGTGGAAACGGAAGCCGAAGCCGCGACATGAGCCCAGCGCGCGCGTTGAAGAGGCTGCACTCCAGGTCCTATGACCAATTGGGGCTAAGCTGGGCGCCGATAAGCAGCTTCCGATCGGAAGTGCGCCTGAGAGCTGGCAATCAATCGAACTGCCCGAGTCTACTTATTGGGCCATAAGCTAAAGGCCTTGATAGCGATGATAAGCGAGTGATAGGTCGAAGTACGGGAAGTAGGAATGGACATGAAATTGCATTTAAATTCAAGTTTACATTTGATTTTATTTCTTTTTTTTTTAAGTACAAAGGCTGAGACATTTTATTACACTTATTTTTTGAATTTATGGTTAAATATATATTTTTAACAGGATTTATAGAAATAAAATCAGTACAGAGTTGAGATGAAGAGTTTGTGGTATGTTTATGTTAATTTTACTTTTTTATTTTTATTTCTATTTTTTATTTATTTATTATTATTTATTTTATTTATTTATTCTTTTTTTTCTATTAAAATATGTAAAAGTATTGAGGTATTTTCCTGTACTTAATTTAAAAAGATATATATAAAGATGCAGATAAAATACTTAAATATATGGATAAAAGATCATTATAGAATTTAGAGGAAAAGTATGGTATATTTTGTACATTATCTCAATGTTCATTTAGCTTTAATATAATATAATATAATATAATATAACATAATATAATATAATATAATATAAATTGATCTTTAAAATTACACCAATATTAAGCTAAGTAGGAACGGATTTGATATTTTAGTTTTTTCAATTGAAAGGGACGATCTTTCTAGAAATATAAGAAAGAAAATTAGTAAAAAAGAAGAGCTTGAGTTTGGTTTTTTTGTATACTTTCATATAACTGCAATAATATTGCAAGTATGAATTATTTTAAAGTCAACCCAAGGTTCTGCCCGTTTTTTTTATGGACTCAAGTATAGGGTTATATCCCATTTCCCAGCGATAAGCTGATTCCGATCGGAAGTGCAAAGAACCCTCGAGAAACGGAATCGATTCGATATCTGGCTAATAACCGAAAGCCACGTCAATAAGCCACTTCGATAAGTGGCCGCAGATACGAAGGCCGACATCGGAAGAGAACACCCAAAGAACTGCGAACTGGGGGACTCCGCAGAAAATGCCTGAAAGAAAAACCCTCCCAAAAGAAAAGCCTTCTCGATTTCTTTTGTCTTTTCAAAGTTTATTCTGCACAAAACTTACGAAGCTAAGCACAATTATCGTATGTACAGGACTCGGCTCCGTTTTCATTCACAATCGTCTTTATTCACACACTAAGAACACTAAGAACTATTCAAAAAAAGTACTTAAAATAAATCACAGTAGATTTAAGCATTTTTTTGTTTGTGGCTGGTCTTCCTTTGTGGTTGGTGCTTGGCTCTTCGCCGTTCACAAATAAATAGGTATAAATACGGTATGGACACGAATAATAATAATAATAAATAAATAAATTACTACACATAGAGAAAAAAAAAAATAGGGAATACGAATACGGATACTCTCTAAATGGGAAATAAATAGTCGAGGGTATGGAAGGGGATGGAGTGCAATGTGGGGTGGCAAGCTGGAATGGAAGGTGCTCTCTCTCTAATACTCAATACTCAATACTCAATACTCAATAAATAAATAAATCCTAAAGTACGTGTCTAAAATGGCATTCGACAAAAATTCTTCGTTCTCTCCCTGTCTGGGCGCGGGGTTCCTCTTTTTGGCTTGCGGGCTGCGAGTGCTGCTGGGTCCCGACTTGGAGCTGGCGCAGCATTCGCCATAATACTGGAGCGGCGTAATGTGGTTGTGGTTGTGGATTCTGGTTCTGTCTCAGCACTCGGCGGATCCGCAGTCGGAGCCGGAGCTGATGCTTGCCCCGTTGGAGGAGGCGTTCAGGTCGACCATTTCCGAGCTGCCCGTCCGCTGGCCGCTGGATGCCGCCGCAGCTGCCGCCGCCGCTCCTGGGAAAGCTGCCGCCGCTCCCGCCGGATGCAAACGCTCCGCACTGTTGCGACGCCGATGCCGGCGCAGGGCCTTGTGTAGCGTCTTGTAGACGTTCTCCAGGTACTGAAGGTACAACTCCTTGCTGGCCTTGAGGTCCCGCATGTCCGCCTCCACACTGCCATCGGCGGGCGTGTGGAACTTGAGCCGCTCCTGCATCGCCTCCCGGCTGACGCGGCTCAGCTTGGCGCCGTTGCTGTTCGGATACGACGAGTTGATGGTCGTCTCGATCTCGCAGAGCATGTACTTGGCGCTGGCCAGGAGGTCGTGCAGCTCGTCGGCCCCCTTGAGGCCGCGCTGGTGCTCCTTGAGGAACTTGTACTGCGCCCGCCCCAAGTACGCGAAGCTGCCGACGAAGGTCTGGATGTGGCGGTACCAGGTCTTGAGCTTCACCTGCAAGTATCGAAAAGGAGGAGAGGTGGGGCTTAGTGAGTGTCGGTAAGCTGGTGCCTGGTTAGCTAGTAGCTAGTCAGTTAGTTGGTCAGTTGGGGGAAGGGCATGCAAATGAGGGGAAACTGGTCTGCGCCGCCCAGGGCGGAGCAGGTCCGCTTCTGCCTCAGCCTCAGCCTCAGCTTCTGCCACAGCCACCCATCAGACATCAGTCAAGAGCTGGAGCAGAGTCCAGTGATCGGTGATCGGTGATCGCTACTTACCGCCGTTGTGGGTTTCGTCATGTTCGGCAGGAACTTGTACTCGTGCGGCCAGTAGTGGAAGTCGACGTACTCCTGGTTGGCGCGGCGGCTGATGTCTTGGTACTCGCTGCGCGCCACGTTCCTCAGGCTCTCGAGGTACTGGAAAGAATGGAAAATGTTTCGTTATGAGCATCATCTTCTTGGGAAAAAGCATTTGAAAGAAATAAAGTGTACGGAACTGCAACTCACCTTGCGCTTGATCACGCGTCCTTGGCCCGAACTGTCGCTGGAGCTCTCGCTGTCGGCGTTGTAGCTGCCGCCGCAGGGATTCTCCCACTCGGGCACCTGGGGCAGGGGGCCGGTGAAGAGGCGCAGGTTGTGGCTGCGGGCATGGCGCGTCCGCTGGCGTCGCATCTCGCGCCGCGCGGCCCTGATGGCCGCCTGGGTGATCTCCTCGTAGCTGCTCTCGCTCAGGCTGAGGTCGCTGTCGTAGCTGCCCTCGCCGAAGCTCTCCACCAGGCCGTGGTAGGGATTCACATTGAAGTGCGGCAGGCGCTCGCTCGATGCGGCGGCGGAGGAGGAGGAGGATCGCCCCGAGGCGTCCTCATCGTAGGCGTAGTCCAAGGCAACCTGGTCGCGCAGATGCCTGGCCTGGGGCAGGGGCATCACGGCGGCCAGGATCATGATGACCAGCAGCAGCTGTCGGCTGTGGCAGCTCCAGTTGCCGCCGGATCCGCTGGAACTGTGTGGGGTGTTGCTGCTGCTGTTGCTGCTGCTGCTGCTGCTACTGCTACAGCTGCTGCTGCTGCTGCTGCTGCTCTGGCGGTTGCTCTGTGGGCAGACTGCAGGAGAAGGAAGAGAGAGAGAGAAAGAGAGGCATGGTTAGTTATGCAGCTTCAACTGGCAGACAAATCCCGATTGGTAGTTAGGCGCACCGTTTAAGGTAAAGGCTGGCATTGGTCTGGTCTAATAACACGCACTACAACTGGCTGACTGCAATGTGCTGCTGCTGCTGCAATCTGCTGCTGCTGCTGCTGGATGCGAGGAGCTGCTCTGACTCTCCTGCTCGACGGCTGCTGGCCAAGTGACTGCCTCCGCGGCGGCGCTTGAAAATTTTAAGCCGTCGCCGTGGCCGTCTCCGCCTCAGTCTCCGTCTCCGCCTGACGCTCACGCACTCACGCTCACGCCGATCGTCTCGTATCGGATCGCAGCGTGTCGTATCGCATCGGATCACTCAATCGATGGAGAGGCCTCGGAGAGCGAGTGAGTGCAATTACAGCAGCCTCTGAGCAATGCTCGGAATTACCTTTTTGAGTATTTGTCACGACGCCGCTCTCTCGCTCGCTCGCCTCTCGCTTTTCGGCCGAATTTCACCAGAAAGATTACTCATAGGTATTTGGGTTTTTTCTTTCTGTTCCGTTCCGGTCCGCTCCGTTCGTTCCGTTCGGCTCAGCTCAGCTCAGTTCCGATCTGTCGATGCCGCCAGACTGGGCCCAGACGCAGCCGGAGGCTGTGACGTATGTGGCCACGCTCGCTTGCCAGCTCTTGAATTATTCACAATGCCACTTGGCGGCGATTCTCGCTGCTCGCTGCCTGCTGCTCGCTGCTGGCTGCTTGCTTCTTGCTGCTCGCTCTCCCTGCTCGCAGCGGAACGCTCATTGTTGCCGTAGGTCAGCGACTTGATAACGCGCCGGCTGCCGCCTCGATAAGGCACGTGCTGTCGCTGTCGCTGCCGCTGCCGCTGCTGCTGGTGCTGCTCCAGCTATGCAGTGGATCAGCTGGCCAAGGCCATCGCCGCTCCGTAGATCTCTCCGGCTGATTAGGGTCCGGCAGGCCTCCTAAACTCGGGGGGGCTCATGTGAGCGCACTTTGATAAGATCGCGGCTGGAGGGGATTGCCCGAGAGCGGTGCGCCGGTAGTCATGTGAGCATGATCCGGCCTGATGGCCGGAGCCCACCCGGAGGAGTTATCACAGCCATAAAGCACTTAATTTCGAATCGGAATCGGATCGGAATCGGAATCGGAATCGGATTGCTGGCGAACTGAGAGGCAAAGGTACCTTAGATACAAGCTGCGAGCTGCAAGTGTTTGTCAGATGCTTGAGCAGTTGTGGTTAGCTCCGGACTAAATTTAGCTCTGACAATATTGAACTTGAGCAATTAGCCGGCGGGCTAATTTCGATTAAATGGAAATAATCGGAGATTTGGAGAAACCGAGCGGTAGTTTTCCCACGAGCAGTTAGTGCCCGTTATTTCGCCACGAAACGATATTGAGCGGCGGATGGACCTGCGCCGATGGCTCGCACCTTTCGCTAAAGCACACTTAGCCTCGAAGACTCGAAGATTATATACAGTTCGATCACTGGCAGGGGGATTCACCCAGCAGACATCAGAAGACGCGGACGCGAACACGGACGCGAACACGGACGCGGACGCGGACACGGACACGGACACGGCACAGCTACGGCTACGGACACCGACACAATCACAATCACGGAGTGCTCAAGAGCATTAATCATGGCAACCGTTCGAAGTTATTCCGTAATGGAGGGGAGCTACTAGCAAATCATCTTTTTATAAACAATTGCGAAAGGCCAATGGAAACTTATGGGAGGTGATCTAATTGCCGTGACGCTATCTGAGTTCTGAGATAGAGTTGCTACCAGATACCAAGAGCCAGACACCAGATACAAGATACCAGATACCAGTTACCAGACGCCAGGATTGCCCAGGACTACTTACTTTGATGGCACATTTTCGGGGCTGGATCACGTTCTATTTGGGCGCCGTCCATGGAGCTGGGACCTAATACTGGGCTGTGTGTGGACTTAATAATATACACGATCGATCTCTGGGTCGCTGGGGGTTCCTTTGCACTGCTCGGGTTCACAGGCCGGACAATTAGCATTGGCGTGTGTCTAAGCGAAACTGATTCATGGTCTCCGGCCGTCGCATAATTTTATATTTATACGAAAATCGCGCGCCGGCGGCCGCCTGTGAGGCAGTCCCACTCGCTGCTGCGGCGTCGCTGCTGCTGCTGCTGCTGCTGCTGCTGCTGCTGCCCGCTGGGGCAGAGGTATCCATCGCTGGAAGCCTCTGTCTCTGCTCCTGCTATCTATCTCTGTCCGGGCAGAGCGTCGCAGTCAGCGCTGCCAGCGAGCAGCAAGCGTCGCGCGTCGACGTCAATGCGAAGTAACGTCGTGCGAAAGAATCGGATTCGGATTCGGAATTGGAATCGGGAATCGGGAATCGTAATCAGATTCAAAATCGGACTTGGAATCGCCATATAGCCAGAGTCAGAGAGCCAGCGGAGCCGCGCTTATAATTATTATTGGATTTGATTCGTTTCGTTTCGTTTCGACGCTTGCCACCCTTCCCCCATTCGCGTTTATTTATATATTTGCACATGCTATTTGCTTTCCATCGCCAGGTACGTGGGTCCGTTAGCCGCCCCCCTCGGCTGCTCCGCCCCCTCCCCCACCCCCCCGGCACGAGGGGATTTTTCTCGGCGCGCACTAATGTGCGTAAGTGTGCGCCGTACGTGTGCCGCTCATTATGTACACCTTCACTTTGCCTTCTGCCATTGAGGCCTTTGCTTGCGTCACTAACTCCAGTCTCTCCCCCATCTGCCGAGGCACAACTCCCCCTCCTACCCCCTACCCCCTACCCCGGGTGGGCGGAGCATTTGGGGGGGGTAGAGCTCGTCGGACCTCGTCAATGCGAAATTAATTGCATTGATTGCGGGCCGGGTTCAAAAAGCATGTTTTTCAAAAGGCGCACGGGGATTTTTTCGAGCACGGAGAAGAGGCCATGGGAAATCTCTGGCTAGAAATCTCAGTGTGTCGATATGTGGCACATGTGGCCACTGGCCAGTGAGCAGTTTCCCCACGAAGCCGTCATTTCTAGCCCCAAGACGAGGGCCAGATGGATGTCTTGATAACGGTCCGGCAAACAGGTTGGACCACTGGCAATGAAGCTGGAGATTCTGTCTTGGATTTGACGAATTAATGTCTATTTTCGGTTACTATTTCGGTGTGAAAACAATGGGGAGACAGCATTGTACTAAATATGTGATATTTTTACTGGGATTTCCCAGTAGAAGCTAAGGGTTTGTGGTTAGTATTTATTCCCATTCATAAACAGGTTATTCATATATCGAATTGAGCGCAAGTAAGGATCAATTCTAGGAATCAATCCTAGTCAAGTTTTGCCCACAAGTCAAGGCATCCGTCGCAATGGCCTTGTGGTCCGATCTATCGCTAGATAGAATCGATCGACCTGATTTACGATCAACCCGATCGATAAACAGCCCGAGACTTTCCAGTGATATCACCGCGATCCGCACTCAACATGGTAAGTGATCTTTGCCCCCGTGAGACTCATGCCCCCGTGCAGCAGAAATCAGTGCCTGACATGCTGACACCTTCGCTTTGAGGCCTCGATATAAAAGTTATTTGTTAATTTCGGTCTTTGGATGACGCGCTCTGCGGCGCCGATAGCGATAAGGTCGCGTGGAAATATTTGGCAGCCACAGTGGGATCGTGATGGAGGGGCTTACTCGCTGGGAACGATCACTGGTGGGCTCCCTGAGCGCAGCGGACGTGACCCACTGTGGCCTAATTGGGCGATTCGGCTAATTACAGGGCCGCAATCACACTAAAAGTTTTGATTCAACGCCGGTTAACAGTAATTCGGCCAACTTTTCCACTGAACCCTTATCGCCACGCGTCGCCAGACCAGCGTCTGAACTTTGGGGCCAGGCCACCATCCACATCCACATCCACATCGAGGGGAATTCACCTCGCAGCCAATTGTCTTCGGGGGTGTTGACTAATGGTTTCGCCATGAATGAATAATCGACCCACCGCCCCCGCTATCTGGCTAGGCAGACCCGTGGGGTGGGTCGATGGATATGCGTTTGCGTTTGCGTATCCAGAACTCGAGGAATCCACTCACATCAGCGGCTCGCTGGACACATGAATGGGCTGACTCACGCGCCCTGACGCGCACCTCTTCCAGTGGCCTCAGTTGCTCCAATTGCGAGGGAGGGGATGGAGCGGGCCTTAGATGGGGTCTTGGGGGGTCTTGAGGGGTCTTGAGGGGGTAGTTTGTTGTCTTGTCTCCTCTTCAGCTGGGGTGGCAGCACACAGAGAGAAATGGTAGCTCTGTTTGTTTATACACTTAAAGCTGTTTATTTAACTTTGTTAATCTGTTAAATTAAATTTACTCAACTATAAATAATTTATGTAATTTAATTTAAGCAAAAATACAATTTTTACTAGAACAATTAGAAGGTTCATTGCCTGAGTTTCCTACTGATCAGACTTGGGAATTTCTAAGTCTCTCTAAGCAAGATCATTGGAATCCAGAGATCGTTATATTTTGTTAACCTAAATTTAATATATTTTAATATATTTAAATATATATATTTTAATATTTATTAATTAATTTATTAATTTATTTAATAATAATAGCAAAAATCTGCTATAGTTAGCCATACCCATACCTCTGACCGGAGAAGGGAGTTTTTTTTTATTTAAGTATATTAAAATATATATATTTATATTATATATTTAATTTGTGCTCTCAAGTCCTTACTTCTAAGCCTAAATCCATTTGAAAAGTTAAATAAACCGTTAAAGTAGGGTTTATAATTTACAACAATTTTATTATTTTATACATATAAGTGGGAATTGTTAAATTTAAAATGTTATTTCAGTAAAGTATTTGAATTTAATATAGTAAAGGGTTCATGCTAATCTTAAATATATACAATATTGTCTAGATAGTTTTATAAGGATTATCATATATCATTTATGACATATTTATTTATGATATATTTTTATAATAATGACATATGTATATTTATGTCATATATACTATAATATATATAAGATCTCTCACCTTAAAGAGGAAGACGTAAAATACTTAAAATATTGGTATGCTTTCATTCCACAACCATAAGACTTATAACAGAAGAAAAACGTTAAGATATTATAGAGTTTTTACCTTTATTTCCTTAATAACTAATAAATAATAACTTGGTTACAATGAAAAGAGTTTTAATATGTTGATAAATGATACAACTATTTTTTTGATGGTGTAAGTCATTTATAAAGTCATAAAGTTGGTTTTGAAATTGATATAAGATTGGTTATAAAATTCGCAACCACAGTAAGTACTTATTCGTAATACAAAAATATGTTTTCAATCCTTTTAAAAGCAAAACCCGAAATATCTCTTTTTAAGTCAAGACTTTATATATTTATATTTCAAATTCCTGTAATTCCTTGACCCATTTCGGCACTGTGCATCCAATTATAGGAATCGGATCGGCGCAGCTTAGCACCTTAGCACCTGGCGCTAATTTTAGCCATTGGCAATTGGCATTTGGCACTCCGCTGACGTAGGTGTCATGTTCTGTGTGACGTCGGGCAGCCAATTGCGAATTTCGCTGTAATTGCCGGTTATTATCAGCCCCAAAAGAGCCAGAACCGAAGCAGAACCAGAATCGATAATTCAGTCACTGATACCTGATACCTTGATGCCGACAAATCGCACGGTTAATGCGCCCGCATTAGAGCCACATTATACATTATACGGACTCGACGCCTTCGCCGGGGGATCATTATCATCGCGCAGTTATTAATATTAATGCGCGTTCCGCTACATAATTGAAATAGACGCTTATCGCTTGTAGTTGTCCGAGCTGCGGGGTAATTAGCATGCTGCCCCGTGACCCATTCCCCTCTATACTTATACTGCCTCCCCTCCCCCTTCTCCCTTCCCCTCCCCCTTACCCCTCGATTCCCACGGACCACGCTCGCTCTATGACTAATTGATAGAGAGCGCTCTAGCGCAAGCCGCGAAGCGCGAGCGAACTTTATCGCGTGCCAGCGCCGGCGCAGGCAGAGCAGCGGCGTCGCAGTTGGCGCAGCGTCCGCATGTCAACAAGTGTCGCGTGCGCCGCTGGGAACGCTGCTTCCGTCGCTGCCCCAGCTCAGCTGCAGCGCTGCCTGCTCAAGCGGACTGCTGTTGACACTCGGGCCTGGGGATCGGATCGCTCGGCTTCGGCTTGAGGTTGGGGTTGGGGCAGGGTCTGCGGGTGCTGTGGGAGCGTCTCCCGGGGGCGGAGTGGGTGGGTGGGTGCTGGGTGCTTGGTGCTTGGTGTTTGGCGTTAGTCACTGCTGTTTTTTTCGGGGGCAGCCAGCCATTAATCTCAGATCCAAGACACACGATGATTCAGCGGCGCGCCACAAGCCCAACTACTATGTAATTGAGGTGATTGAACCAATTCAATCAGACAGCCGGGGCATGATCGGGTTAGGGTTAGGGTAAGGGTTAGGGTAAGGGTTAGGGAGTTCCCTTCAAGCTTAAGGATATCTTCTTAAGGGTTTCCCACTTTGTCCCTTAGAAATTATAATAAAACAAACTAAGCTCAAATGTACGTTTTTTTTTTAATTTTTAGCACTAGAACTCTCTGATACCTTTTGTATTTAATTGTTGGCTGAATTACAGTTTATTTGAAATAATTTAAGTATATTAAAATATACATATGTTATATATTATAATAGAGTTCAATTATATTAATTTTAATATATTAAACTATATATTTTATACTAAATATATTAATTTCTAATAAGTTGGACAAGAAATTAAACGAAAATTCCAAATCTTCAGGCTACCAGTGGGAGCATTCAATATTTGCTTGTTGAATTACTTACAT
Source organism: Drosophila punjabiensis (assembly GCA_008042585.1). Lineage (NCBI taxonomy): Eukaryota > Metazoa > Arthropoda > Insecta > Diptera > Drosophilidae > Drosophila > Drosophila punjabiensis. Next base: position 107,700 of record VNJR01001605.1, read on the forward strand.
CTTCGACCAAAAAAGGAGGCAAAAAAAAGGAAAGTAGAAAGCCGATGCTTGTATGTATATCCTTGCACTTTGAAGGATCAGTGGGCTGCATTTGAAATCAATCATTAAAAAGTGAAAAATCCATTGATTTCAATTCTAAATGCTGGTTTTTGCTATATAAATAATTACAGATTGTTAGCAAATTGCTTAAAATTATGATTTGAGTAAATTTGTGCTTCTTTTTCCGTTTCCGTTGCATATATCTGAAGATATAAGTTTTAAAAATGATTTTCTCTAGATTGTAACAGTCATCAATTGAGATTTTAATTTGGAATTAACATTTTGAAGGCTCATGAAGACCTGAATTATTCACATTCTTTATATTAATATTTATCAATATAATTTGATAACTTCTTGAAGAAGTCAAGTTTTATCAGGTTAATTAATCCTCAATTGTAATGAGGTAACCCCTCACAAAATAATACATCAAATGCAAACTCTTTTTTGCTGCCTATCAATATATTTTCTACAAGGTAGAAAAGATTCCTTCAATTACCAAAATTAAAATAAATTATTTATGATTAAAATTAGGTAGATAAAGCAAAGGGAATATAGAATACAGAAGGATCTACATCTTGAAAATACGTGTACACATGTATTGTTATAGATACTTATTTTCTTACTTTTAAACATTTTATTTTATACAATTGATTTATAAGCCAAACAATTATTTTATGTAAAGTGTTATATACATATTTTTAGAGCCAAGGGCCATTCATCAAATATTAAATTCCACAAACAAATCGTAAGATAATAATAGTTATAAATAAAATAGTCTGCAGTATATTCAATCCATAATTAAATATGTTATATGTTAATGTCATAATTACAAGTCAAAGTCAAGGCAAAAATGGAGGGCAATGGTACTGACAGGCAATACCTGACACTGTTTGTTACCATTAGTTTCAAGTTTGGGTTATTGAAGCAGCTATTTGTGGCATTCCCATACTCTTGTGACGTCTCCAGTCTCTGTGCTTCGCTCTCAAGCTCGGATCCTACTCATCGCGTGTGAATTTCCCCCAATCCCCTGGGGTCTGGCCGCCGGCAAACTTCACTCGATCTCCGAGCCCCAAGCCCCAGCTCCGAGCTCCGAGCTCCAAGCTTGGCGCTCTTACACATCGCGAAAACACTTCCGTTTCGACTTTGGGTCGCCAAACAAAAGCCAAAAAAAAAAGAATAATAATAACAGCAGCAGCAGCAGCGACAGCGGCAGCATCATCGGTGCCAAAAATAAATTTCGCAAATTTGCATAGGCGCAACGGCCTTGCCCCCACGACCCCCGTCAGTCGGCGATCCGCGGGATCGCTGCTAATTTCCATCCGAGAGATGCCGGGAATGCCGAGCAAACAACAAGTGTTTGTGTGGGTCAGTTTCGGACTCGTTCGGATTGCCTTTCCCAGCAATTGATGAGCAATTAATGTTTTTGTTTTCGCCCGTTTTGCTTGGTTTTTTTTTTTTTTTTTTTGGTTTGTTTTCTTGCCTTTGACTTTGGTTTCTTTTTGCTGTTCTTTTTCTTTTTTTTGTTTTGTGTTGGCCAACCGGAACGGCATTCCAATGGTCTGCGTTGTGCCCCAAAGATCTGTCGCTTCAGTTTCGTCCCGGCTTCTGTCCCGGCTTCCTTTTCCACTGCGATTTCCTCTTTCGAGCATCGTATTTTGACTTTATTTTGATGGCTCATTTCGGAGGGATCAAGGTCTGAGGGATTGAATACTAAACAGATACTATACAGATACTATATAGATACAAGATACTATATAGATACTTTACAAGCTTCCAGTGATAGTGTATCTACAAGTGTTAAATGGAAAGACTTCCCTGCTAGTGGGCTTAAAAGTGATTATGTGGAGCTAAGGATAGCTTTTAGCTTTTAGAAGCACATTAAGATACTATATCTTGGCTTGATTTCGAGATATTTAATCTACAATGTTAGTTAGCAGATACCACGTTCAGCTGAGAATATTCTTAGTTACTTTGTCAAGCTAAAATATAATTCCCAATAAATATATCTTAGAGCTTGTGGCCTCAGATACTGAGATACTTCTATAGTAACTGAGTTACTGGAATGTATCTCCAGCAAGCCAGAGTGTATCTAAGCTTCGCCTTGGCCCCAGTGACCGAGTCTTTTGGGTGTCGCCTCGCCCGCCGCCTCGGCTTTCAGCTCGCTCCTCTTGAAAGTGTTCCGTGTCTCGTTATTGAAATTGCAATTCAAGATTCCACACGTACTCGAGCCGAACTTCCCCTCACCGCTGCCGCTCTCGAAGCATCCACTTGATTTACATACGAACTCAAACAGCAACAGCAACAGAAACAGCCACAGTTTGGCTCATAAAAAGCGGGACTGTTAAAACAACCTGACCATGTCGTGCCTTGCCTGCATTTCTTATTTATTTACTTTTGCCTGCTTTTCCGCACGGCTCTGACTGTTGCCTTTTCTTTCGTTTCTTTTTTTTCATTTTTTTCATTTTTTTCTCGGCTTTAATACTTTTTTGCACGGCGTCGGCGGCAGCTTCAAATGTCACTGGAAGTTGGGCAAAATATGACCCAGAAATCGAAGCGAAGGGACCAGCGTCCAGAGAGGGGCTCACACGCAGACTTAGAGGCGATTCCCTCTGGGGAAAACTCCTATTGGCATTCGTATCTGTTTGCCACAGGCTCCCACAGTTGTTAATTATATTTATGGGTTCATTTCTACCCTCTCCTAGCTGGGCTACATGTGAATTTAAAAGAGTTTGGCTAGGTATTTCCCTTGTAAACTCCATTTAAATGAGTTAAAAGTATCTAAAAGTCGCCTAGTATCTGAACTGCTTCCACTGGTTTTTCCATTTTTCCTAGCAACTGGCAGAAGCTGCAGCTCCTTGTTGTTAATTTGATGTGGCACATGTAATAAGGCTAATGAGGTGGGCCGCTGCAACCCGATCAGGGCTCTGAGTGCTTCGACCCAGCCCTAGATAGCTCCCTGCTTCGAGTGCTCCTCCTTCTCCTCCTGCTCCTCCTCCTCGTTCAGCCTGATCAACTTGTTGTGGTTTTGGTGGCATGCGATGACCACCATCAAAGCCGCACAGAAATCACGTCGTCGCTGTGCCGCTGTTGCCTTTGCTGTTGCTTTTGCTGTTGCTCTTGCTGTTCCCATTGTTGTTGCCCCTGATGTTGCATGTCGATCTGTCCAGTTGTTGTTGTCCGCCTGTCCGCCTGTCCGTCTGTCCGTCCCCGTCCGCGGACAGACATTTGTAAGTAGCCAAGTGCAAATGTATCGATTTACAGCGCAAACAACTCGCCCAGCAAATGGGGCAGCAGCAGCAGTTGCAGCAGTTGCAGCAGTTGCAGCAGCAGCACTGGAAACGGGAACATGCAGCCGAAGGAATGAAGAAGCATCTGGCGGAGAGGCAGACGCGGCAGGAGGAGTCACCATGGAGCAGGTCCGCACAGCAGCAGTTGACAAGATGCCAACGCAGCAAAAGCGCTTACAATGTTGAAGAATCCATGTCTGGGAAGACGACTGCATACTGAGTGGCGGGCACACTGAACCCCAGCGCTGGAAACGCCGACAATTAAACAAAATTTGATACAGCCAGCGCGGAGGGGAGGGGGACTGGGGGACTGGGATACCAGGGGTACCACGGGTTCGAGGCTACAAGTTGCAGTTTCGAGGTTTTTGAACTGCCGCCTCCTTGGTCGCAGAGTTGAAGCGAGAGTTGCGAGTCGAGTGTCAGCGCATAATTTCGCAAAAAAAGGAAAAAAGGTGCTGGGCCCACGCACTCCCTGGGAGGAGGTGGGGCTGGCTCCCAGACCTGGTCATCTATCAATCAATCAATCAATTAGTCAACGGCCTGAACTGGCTGCCCATCTTATCGGCCGTGAATCACCACCTGGCAGAGATTCGAACTTGGATTTGTTACCATGTAGGCGTAAATCAATAAATGGCTAATTAAAACGATAGCCAACATTGCAGCCAGACGGGTGAGCTTCCGTGCGGATGACCCGCGGGGTTCGGGGATAGGAATTGAGATGGGGATGGGGATGGAGACCTGGGACCTGGGCCAATTATAACCATGGCAAAGCAAAGAAGAAGCGAGGCGGAGTGCCAAAAATACACACGCGGCGCACTCATCGTTTCCTAATAACCCAATTAAAGACAGCGAGCAGCGCGGCGGACGACCTACGCAATGAACTTGGGCCCAGGTGAGATATGCGTCATGCGTGGATGACGCCACACGCAGAGAGGAGGAGGAGGAGGAGGAGGAGGAGTAGGAGCAGCTCCAGCTTGGAGCACGAGGAGTATCTGGCCAACACGCGCCGCTTCTTCCATGACGTCACAACTCTTGACCCACTAAACAAACAAAAATAAGAAGTCAGGCGGGAAATGATGCCTCGAATTAGCCCGACTGGCCGCCTGGCAACAGGTTAACACCAACACCTTGGCAGCCGTAAATGGCAAACGAATTTCAGCTAAGCGCACAAAACCCGTCTTCAAGGGAAACCAATCATCAGCTGGGAGATGGAAAGCCAATCGGGAAAGCCCTGACTATTTTTAAACCATAAACTAAACTTTGCCGGAAAGCCCTAACCTAGCCCAAGCGGCAAAAAAGTACCCGAAGTCAGTGTCAGTGTCAGTGTCAGTGTCAGTGTCAGTGCATTAGAATCCAATTTCCAATTTCCAATTCATTTGATTTGCTTCGATCGCAGTTCGCTGCTGCCTTTCCCACTTCTGAATTTCACAATTCACAATTGCGGCCCAGCGCTATCTTTGAAAACCCCCAAGATCCGACGACGTCGTCGCCGACGGGCTGAGCTGTCTCACGTCTGCCGTGGAATATATAAATATATAAACATTGATATATGTATGTTAGTTGGGCAAATCGGTGATCGACGCTTTGACGGCGAACTTTTTGGGGCCATGACGTCAAGGCACGCGACTCGCATTTGTTAATGGGAATCGCAGCCAGGTGAGAAGCCAGCTCAGCTCAGTTCAGTTCAGCTCGGCAAATCCAAGCCCCCGCGAAAGTGAACCGAGAGTGTAGCCAAGCGGGGCAACCACCTGATGAGTCAGCGATCAGACCCACATTTCAGCACTGGAACTATTTCGAGGCGGCTGTCAGTGCAGCTACACGGAGAGAAACGCGGTCGGTTCGTCGCTATCTAATCATTCGAATCGAGGCGAACACTGAACTGAATCAGGCTGTAATAGCCAAAGATTCCAGGGGGAGCAACCGGAAGTGTTTATTGTTAAATTCCATGAAAGCCATTAAGAGAAGAGCTCTGAAATCTCTACCAAGATAATAAAGAATCTCAAAGATACCTCCTAGATACCTTCCATAAATATAGTCACAGATGCACCTTGATGATTATGAGGGTTTATTCTTAGTTATATTTTCAGTAAGAAATAAAATAAATCAAACATAGATGGGTTTAAAAAAGCAGAGTTTGAATAAATAAATTACTCTAAAACCTGGTCTAATTTAGAGCATTGAATTTTAAGGGAATTATGACTAATTATAATATAATAAAGAACATTCTCCACATTAATCTTACTTTCAATACATTGAGGTGTTTATATCCATTATAATTTAATATATTATAATGAAGCAAATATCTTTTATTAGGTGCCAAGTTTAGTTATTCATAAAAGCCAAAGAATTTTTGGTAAATCAATAAATCTTTCTAGAATTGCATTTGTCAGTTGAATACTTTTTACTTGCCTTTAGTCCAAGTCCACTTCTGATTCAATATTAAAGCAAAGTTACAGCAGAAGCCGTGCAATCTTATCGGTTTATTCCAGACATGCCAAAGTCTATATAATCGCTAGAAATTCCACTAATGAACAAATTAAAAAGTATTTACTGTCAGTAAACAGCATTGCAAGTAAGTTAGTGTCCAAGTAACTAATAGTTTTTAAAGAAGCCTAGAAGCTTAATTAGATAAAGATCAGATACTTAAGTATAAAAAAATACAAGTAAAGGCAAACATATTTAAAGGCAAAGGATCTAGAAGCCTAGAAGCTTAATTAGATAATTATCAGATACTTAATTATAGAAAATTAAGCCAAAGGTAAAGATATTTAATGGCAAAGGATCACTTTAAACCAACAAACAAACAAAACAGAACTCAGTTTACAACCCAACGCAGTTACTGATTATTCAACCCTCTTTTAGACCCTAGAAACCACTCAAATTGTTGGCATTTTTTCTCACTGTGCAGGAGCAACGCCACCAGCAGAGATAGTTGCTGATGCAACAAGGTCGCCGGTGTTATCATCGCATTGTAATCTCTGCCTTATCGCCGACGGCCTACGGAGGCTACGCGCCCCCATGACGGGGGCTCGTCCCGGCGGTTAGCTCTGGGAGTTACTTAATTAAGTTATTTGACATTTCATTTACGCGCCACAATGGCAATATGTTTAATTGGCCAACACACACGCACTTCCACACACAAATCAATTGCAAATGCCAAGTGCCAAGTTCCAGGTCAAGCGGCCATAAATCGCCGCAATCCGCGTTCAATCTATTTAATTGTCCCGCTGACGCACGATCAGCCACCTGTGGCACGAGGCCAGGTGATAAGCCGCCGGCGGATGCGGATGTGGATGTAGATGCGTCAAGGGATGCAGAAGATACCGTCACACTTGGCAACAGTCTGCAATGCAATCTAGTTGCGGTTAATCCTATGCTAAATGGCACAATAAAGCAATAAATATAAATGGGAGTACAAAAGGGGGAGGAGACATTACCAATTACTTTGGTTGCAAGTTGAAGTAAGGATGTATACTTGAACTTGCAACAAAAGTAAGTGATAATTGTGGTCCTCAGACGTATCTTAAATGGGTTATTGAGATCTTTAATGTATACTAATGACTTCCTCACAACCCAAATGTGATTTTAGAATTATTTTAAATATGTTACAATCTAGAATTTGAGCATCCACTTTCTATCAGTTAGTTACCATAGATATCCCAAGGATCTAAAAGCTAATTGCGAAACCAAATCCAATCGTATCTCTGGCCACGTATCTGAAGCTCGACTAGGGGCAACAACAGCGCCGGCGGCTAACGCATTCCACCAATATCTTTGGCATTTCGGGGCCTGATGAAATAAGCGCGATGAAAAAAGCGGCCATAAATAAACGCTTTGATCGGATTTTGGCAAATAATAAATACGCGCCGCTCTGCTTTTAATTTGTATGCATAAATAATAATTATGAGAGCTTCTCGGAAGACGGATCGGTGGAACCGGCGAAGGGTTGCACATACAAGAGGGATGAGCCCCCTCGATCGATTGGGGCTGCTCTAGGGTTCTGGGAATGCACATGGGCGTCATCGCTGACTCAACGGGTAGCTGGGACTCAGAGCCCGGAGCCTGGATTTGCTCTAAGTCCCTAGTGCAGCGCCATAGATCCGCCAGATACAAATGTATCTCTAGGCTGCTACTGTGGCTGTTATGCCTGTTGTGGCTGCTGTGGTAGCCGCATTATTGAATCTAATCATCTAAAAAAAATGATATGAAATTATGTTATAAATATTTTATGGCCCCCGCAGCAGCCAGCAACAATAACAATAACAATAGCAACAGCAACAATAACAACAATGGCTGTGGCCAATCAAGCAGCCACAACAACAACATAAATATCTGGCATTATAACGCTCTTTTCGGATCGACACCGCCGAATCGTTGACTCGCTGTCGTTCCCCATTCTTGTTTCGTTTTATATTCCGTTTGCGGCGGCTTTCGGGGCTGTTAATCATTTTGTGGTCCGGTCCCCCGGACTCCTCGGTGTCGCCGTGCTCGAAGTTGCCGGTATCTCGTCGAGTTAATCTTGTTAAAACAAACCGTTTCAATAAATACAGCGATAATGCAATTTTAATGCCATTAAGATGAGCACCAATTATGGCCAGCACCAGAGAATCAACTATGGACAGCTCCTCCTTCGACTCTGGGTTCTTTCATTTCATCTTTGACCGCAAAATCATTTGCGAATCCTTAAAGCGGCGACGGCAAAAGTATTACATGCCAACCGACATGATTATCATCGCACTGCATACCCTAACTCCAGCAGAGAGTCCAACCCTTTGGTCAGAGCTTGTGTAGGTTAAGTTTTTAATAATCTTAATAAATAAAATTCGTAACAATTGATTGTGATTTTACTCACTGCCTTTGCTATTGGCGGTGACATCGTCTTCGGGCGTTGATTTCCCTGTTTTTTTTTGGGAAATCAAAAATGAAATGTGAAATGACGCCGCCAGTTTCTTGGTCTTTCCAATCATTTACCTTCTAAATTGTCAACTAATGTCGCTGAACTCTTTATCGCCGGTTAGGTCTTGGACTTTGAGCCCTCGAGCCCCTCGCCTAGCTAACAGTTTTAAAAATAAAGTCAGCCCGTCATCGGTTAGAGCAAGTAAGAAAGCCGCCGTCGAGTGTTGGTAGGAAAAAACCCAGTAGCCAAAGATAAACGACGCTTTCTTCAACAGTTTACTGCTTACTTGATACATTTTATTGGTATTATTTATTGTATTTGTTCAAATTATAGCCAGATTACAGATCTAGAACAGATTTTTTGGCAGAAGACGAGCAAAGCACGGGTTGTTTATACATATTGTCAATACAGTAAAAATACATAGTTACTATACATAGTTAATACATAGTTATTATAGTAAAAATGGTAAAAATAGTAAATATAGTATATATAGTAAATATAGTAAATATAGTAAATATAGTAAATATGGTAAACATATAGTAAATATAGTAAATATAGTAAATATAGTAAATATAGTAAATATATAGTAAATGTATTAAATATAGTAAATATAGTAAATATATAGTAAATAAAGTAAATATAGAACATATAGTAAATATAGTAAATATAGTAAATAAAGTAAATATAGAACATATAGTAAATATAGTAAATGTAGTAAATATAGTAAATATAGTAAATATAGTAAATATAGTAAATATAGTAAATATAGTAAATATGGTAAACATACAGTAAATATAGTAAATATAGTAAGTATATAGTAAATATATAGTAAATATGGTAAACATATAGTAAATATATAGAAAAAATAATAATAAAAAGGAAAAAACAAATAGTAAAATAATAAATATAGTGAATATAGCAAATATGGATATAGTAAATTTAATACAAATATAGTAAATACTGTATTTAGTATTTTCTTTCCCCCAAGAACTGTCTCATTAGTATCCTTGTTAATTCAATTGCTTCAATTAGTTTTTAGTGTCTAAAAGTTTGTTTCATTTAATATTTAATCCCAATAATCTTAAACGAAAGGGTATTAATTAGTCGCCTTCCCGTCAGAGTCCTCCTGCTTGACTCTACACCTCCCCCTCATCCTGCTCCGACTTCGGCTGCGTTTCGCGACTCTCCGAATGGAGCCTCTCCGGAGCCCCTTCGATCTTGGCTTGGAACTTGGATCTGGGCTAAGATCCCGCGCATCCATATCCATCTCTGGGCCGCGCTTAATCCGCTCGAAGAGTTTGACAGACTCCGCGACGGGGGAGGTGGCGGCGGATTGTTGTGTTTTGTTTTTTTGTTTTTTTATTGTTTATTTAACATTTCTGCGCTTTTATTTCGCGCTGTCCCGATCGCCGGTCTCGCTTTGTTGTTGCTGTTCCCCCCTGCATTTTCATTGTTCTTTATGATGCTCATTTAAAATTCAAGCTTTGTTTCATTAAGGAACACGTTCGTCCCAGTCTCAGTCTCAGTTCGAGTTTGAGTTCGAGTCCCAGCCCTTCCTCCTGCCTCCTGCCTCCTGCGTCATGCCTCCGCCGATCGCTGCCATTCCTGGGCCAGCGCCAATTTCGACATTAACGCCGCCGACGGCGCTACGCAGCTTGTTAACGTTTTTTAATGCCCCCTTCCCCCTGCCCCTGCCCCTGCCTTCGATTCAAAGGTTAACAATCATCGGACTCTGGCTGGGAATGGCACTGCAACGAGGACTGGGACCTGGACTTGGACTTGGACTTGTGATAAGCCGCTAAGGCGCTCATTAAGGAAGCCTGGCATTTTCACAGCTCTTTTTCGTTGGTCGGAGTCCTGCGAGAGCGTGTGTCCTGCTGCAGTTCCCCCTCCCCTCCCAGGAGCAGCTGCCTCAATGATTTGTACAATTTTTTAGTGTAGTGCATAATTGGTGTCCTCGAAGTGGACGAGATCGGTTCGGGAGATGATCGGATCGGATGATCGGACTCTGGGTGGCGAGGGCGTTGCTGCAACCATCGTCGCCGGTGGTCAGTGTTTCGAGTGGAACACCAGAACAGGTGCCCAGAACTACGATGAGATGCCTCCTGTTCCTGTTCCTGCTCCTTCCCCTCTAATAGCTCAATTCGCAGTGCCATAAAAATCTCCAGACTTCTTCAGACTTGGATGCAGTTCCCCCAGATCCATCCATCTTTAGGAAAGCAGGGAGCAGGGAGCAGTCGTAAAAATAAAAGTCATTGACTCAATTTTGGAAATGCCGCACACACGACGACCAAGACAACCAAGACTCCGACGAAGACCCCTCCGAAAAAAAACCAAAAAAATGTGGAAGAGGAGGCGGAGGCACCGGGGGGCGTGCCAGCAGGCGCTTGTGATTATCCTTTCGCACGTTCGGCGTTGCTTAACAAATCATAAATATGGCCCGGGCCCGTCGCCGGGCCGTGTTATTGATGGTGGTCGCTGTTCGCAAAGGGAAAAAACCACAAGGCGGGGAGGCAGGAAGGCAGGAAGGAGGAGAGATGCGCAGGCAGAGAAAACGAGAACCAGGTTTCCACCTTTTTTATGGGGGCCCCCAGCTTGAGGCCACAGCTCCGCCAGAGACTGCGGCTGAAACTGCGGCTTCAATCATTTAATAAGCGCTGCCTGCGTTGTTGGTTGTTTGGGCCACGACAAAGGAGCCTTCCGCCATGTTATTAACTTATTCATAACAATAACGAGAGCAGCAGCACGGATGCTGGAGAAGGAGCTGGAGCTGGAGCTGGAGCTGAAGGTGGAGCTGGGGAATGAGCCCAAGATGGAGCTGGAGATGCTGATGCCATCCTATTTCCCGGACCTCTTGCGCTCCGATGCGGATGTCTCCTAGGGAGAGCGTGCCTCAGAGAATCCTGTGGCATTTTCCGGCTGAACTCTCAATGCTAATACCTGCGAAATCCCCTGTTTTCTCTAGAGTATCTTCCTCGCAGAGCCATACCTGGCACTAGAACGTCTTGCTGGCAATTGCTGCCGAGTTGGATATGTGGAGTTCATACGATTTCCTGGATGACAGTCCTCCGAGTCAGCTGAAGTCTCTAAAACAAGGCATAATCTATAAAGGAATATATATCATAGATATGAAAATACACTAACCCGAAGTGTCCTGGCCGCACTTGAACTCCAACTCCGACTCTGACGAGGCGAGATCCACGTTCAGAGTCTCCTTTTGGCCGTTCTGGAGGAGCCACAGGGCCCGTGGATCTCGCAGGAACTCGTCGTGGAAGAGCAGCTGGTCCAGCTCATCGATTTCGCGGCACAGCCGCCGGTGGTGGCTGAAACAGCGGCCGAGGCCTGCGTTCGCCCTGCGGATCACTCTTGAATTTTGCATGCTGTCCTGGGGCCAATCTGTTGAACGAACGAACAAACGTCTCTTGACTGTTGACTGTTGACTTTTGACTCGAAATTTTCTCAACTGAGCTGGAATAGTTGAACCAGCGAGAGATCGTTCCCAACTGGCCTGCTGTGCTGCCTCCATCGATCCCTGCTGGGTAGCTGGTTATCCTGCATACTTAAGCAGTGAGTGTGCGGCAGTTCATCAATCACTCCGAAATACGAATCGATGATAAGTTATGGTTCTGGGACCCACTTGCTGGTGGCTTCAAGTTGTCTCCCCCCAAAAGGACACCCTAACCAAGTTATTGTTTGAGTAATTTATGCACTCCAGTTCGAGTATCGTGAAGCCTTAGTGGGCTAAGCGGATTTGTCAGGATTGCAGGGATGCAGGATCTGGGACTCTCTAATTGCTGGCACTCACCTCGCGGCCAAGTGTGTGTGCGTGTGTAAAAGTCAGGACTTATCGTCGAATAAAAGGGAAGCCAAGTGAGCGACACTTGATCCTCCTGCTAGACCCTGTTCCTCCTTCCTCCTGCGTCGTGTCTATATCTGGGCTGGCCCATCTCTCTCTCTCTCCGCTTAGCTGCGTTTTGGCCGCAATTTATCACACGCCACTTGTAGCCGGTTTTTTGATCTAATAAAAACTGTCAAAACGTTTGCAGGATGCTGGGAAAATATTTACACGGCACACAAAGCAAAGGGCAGGACGAGAGAGGGAAAGGTAAAAGGACCAAGGGCCGAAACAGTTAGGAGGCTGCAGCAGACAAAGAGCCCTAAAGGGATCTGAGATCACAGCAGCAGGTCAGTGCCTGGGCGGTATGACACATCAAGAATCTGGCTCGGGAATTTAGACATTAAAGGACCCACAGCTGATTGTCATTTGGGTGTTCGTCCTGTTCTGCCTGTCCTGCCTTCGGCTGCCTATTGAAAAGATGAAAGTGAATTTCCCTCAAAAAAAAAAAAAAAAAAAGAAGAGAATGCCAGCAGTCGGTCAATTGAAATGAAATGAGCAGCATTCGAGGCGAGGAGCAGCTCCGCTCGGCTCAGTTCTGGGCGGCCCCTGCACGTTTAGCTATTTTTATGGAGTTCCCAGAAATTGTCGCTGGCTCCGCTTGGACCTCGTCGCCCCTGTTCTATCGAATCCCGAAACGTTTCTATTAACACGGCTCCGGTGCATTGTTGGAAACCGTTTCTACTTTGCCGCCGCCTCCTGCGATGAGAAAGCCTTAGCCTCAGCCTCAGCCTCAGCCCGGTCTTGGAGTTGCGACTGAAACTGAGAACTGAAACTGTCAACGCCGAGGCTCTTGGTAAGAAAATATGTCTCCCAAGGATGTGCAGTTGAATGGCGGCCGAGTGAGCCGTCATTTCCTGTCCACCTCCGCCTCCACTTTGTCGCCCTGATGGTTCCTCCATTTCTCAATGTCAGGGGTTGCACAAGAGCGTAGACTTTTGCCTGACCTTGCCGCCGGCTTAGCTTCAGCTTTATCTTTAGCTTCAATTTCAGCCGCCAAAGGGGAGCTTAGGCAAAAGGTTTCGGGGTCTCGCGGCCTTTGCGAAATGCGGCGATCGTAAAAAACGGTTAAGCACTTGATTTATGTCTTGTCATAAGGTGTTAGATCTGCCCAGGTACACGGACACCGAGACGGAGGCTGCCACAGAGAGTGCCTTGAGTATGAGTAATTCGCCTGCAAAGATGCACAATATTGAATTGAAAAGCTAAGCAACGAATAACATTAAACGTAGAGCAAATGTAAAACCTCTGCCCAGAGCTTTTCTGCGGAATATGACTAACCGCCGACTTTCCAAGTTCAAGTGCCAAGTGACAGGGGTTTCATGGTGAAATATGTGGGAGCGTTGCATAGTTCTAGGCTTGTCGGGGCTGATTTTCAGGGGGCCTTGCCCACTCCGGGTTCTACTTATCGCCGCCACGTAATCGGAGGCGATAAGCCCCTAGGCAGCGCCTAGGAGGCGGCAATGTTAGCCCGAATTAGATATAATTAAGCGCAAGTGAAAAACACTCGACAGTCGGAAGTCGTCAGCAATCGGAGATCAGCGGAGGCACGGCCCGAAGGAGCCCCAATGATGATGGCCAAAAGAGGAAGTTAATCCGTGGCCATAATCGCAGCATAGCGCCACAGCATGAGGCAGCCTCGAGGCCCATTCAAGTGTCAGCAGTGCCACACATTGCCGGCTCCCCTCTGTGCGCCGGCGAGGGTGTCTCTGCTGTTCCCGATGCTAATCTCGTCCAGCTCTGCTCCACGCCATGCCCTCTCCGGCAGTGGGGTCCATCAGGTGAGCCTTAATAGTTGCAGTGCGATGAAAAAGTTACTCTTGACCTAGAGCTCCCTTTGATTACTATGTATTTGGAGGCAACCTTGTTTCTTGTTTTTCTCTTGCCTCCCTCATATTGGAAAGGGCATTCCTGATTCGTTTTATTTGGTTTCTACACTGCCAGACAATGCCAATATAAATATTGTGTAGCACTTTAGCATTTAACAATGCAACAGCAGCAGCAGCAGCAGCAACAATAAGCCGCGATAGCAACAGCAACTCCTCAGAGCCACAATAAACAAACAATTACGGTTGCTGCAGTGGCACTTCGCCTGAGTCTTTGGTGTCCACTGACCAGTCGCTGGTCTCCATCTTGGCTAGCAGTGCCAGCTCCCTGCCCCACCGGGGGGCAGCCTCCTCCTACTCCTACTCCTGCAACAGCAGCAGCAGCAACTCTTGCGGCATTTTGTGCGACTCACGCAGCGGGGCGTCAGAAATTTCGCACAAAGGCTCGAAAGAGACCTCTGATAAGAGAGTTGCCAGTTGCAACAATGGCTGGCACAGACGCAATAACTCCTCTGGCCAATCATGGGAAGCAAATCGCTCCCGGCTAGACCTGGACAAGTACAACTACCACTGCTGCATGCCACTCTTGCTCCGTCGCGGCTTGTCTAAGGCCAACTAATTGCGGGCGGCGCTGATTACTCATACGCCCCAATGCCGCCACAGCCGCAGCAGCAGCCACTTTGAGGGGGGAAAGCGGGGGCAAGGAGCGGGAAGCGGGAACAATGACGGAGTCGGACGACGGACCACGGACCACGTACGGGGGCAGCAACACGCGAGGAACATGGGACAAACAAGACAAGAGGCCGCAAATATTTGTTAAACTTGACACCAAACAAAAGAATTTTACCGAAAGGATTTGAATGAACCGAAAAAAAGCGAACAATGTAAGCGCTGCCGCAACGCTGGAATGTGACAGACGAGGACCTCGAGCTCGAGCTCGAGCTGGAGATGGAGATGGAGCCGGGCCGAGGCCGAGGCCGGAGCTGGGACCAGGATGGAGGAGCAAGGCGGCGAGGCAGCAAATCAAACACAACAAATCGCCAGGCAAACACCAAAATCAAATTGTACAACAAAAGGCAGTCGGAGCACGGCACAGTGGTTGCAATTGAATGGAAATTGTGCTTATCATTTGATTTTATAGATCTGCATAAGAATAAATATATATATATAGTATATAACTTCATTAGCAATTTTGGAAAATAACTAGGAACTAGGAAAAAGGTAAGTCCCAAAGCCACTTTCAACTTTTATTCTTTTCCCTTTTAACAAAATAATAAAGATGCAAAAGTTTTCCATTTTCAATTTACAATAAAGGCGATACCTTAAACACCAATAAAGACTTTTACAGATCTTAAAAACGGATTTTGTGGAACAACAACAATAGTTTAAGTTGCCGCAGTGATCGTTTTGAGAAAGGTTTGGAGTTACGGGACTTCAAATGTGCACTTTTTGCACTTTTAAGCAATAGTATCTCTAAAACCTGACACATCGTTGATATTCTGTGGCAGGATTCTACTTTGGAGCATAAAAAACCTTTGGAAAAGTAGAACACAATAATAATATAGGCCTGTGTTATATTTCCTCTCTATGGTTTATTTCTGATATAGTAATCTTGTAAATTTTATGAGTTAATGTGTGCATAAAATAGAATTCATTCTTAGTATTTTCAATTATTTACTATCGCTGCTCTTAAGTATTTCCAGCAAATGGCTTTCGCACCAAGGTTCTTGGGTCTCAGGCCTAAGGTCTCGCCTCTCTCTTAGGTCCCGGCTCCCTCCAAGTGCTGACGCGCGCCGATCCTGGGCCGCAGTGAAACGGAGCTCAGGAGCCGAGGAGCCGAGGAGCTGAGGCTGGTGCCTAACCTAACGCAGTTATCAAAAGCGTTGAATTATGGCCGCGTTTGGGCTGCCAGCTAAATGAGCAACACGTTGCTGCTGCCGCTGCTGTTGCTGCTGCTGGTGGCTCGTTTTTGTGGCGCTATCGCATTTGATCTCGTTTGCGGCCCTGGGATCGACAGCGACCCGCAGGCTCAGTGCCTGTCTTGGGCCAAAGACAGGGATCGGGATCGGTATAGGGACAGGGACAGGGACTGGGACTGGGACAGGGATCAGGTGGGGGAGCTGTTGATGGTCCCGAAAAACCGAACCCAGCTAACAATGCCCATGATATCATTCATTTCTCATTTCGGTTTCATTCATCGAGAGCCAGCCAAGTGTCGCCGTCGTCGTCGTGGTCGTGGTCGTTGCCGTGTTCAGTCTAATTTCATAATAAGAAACATCTTCAGGCACACACAATAAATGAAAGCAGGCAGTGGCCGTGGCGCGGAGCGCACTTCTTGTGTATTTCCCCCGCTCGTTGATTTTTTATTTATTTTTATTTCTGCTCGTTTTTGGTTTTTGTCTTTTTTTTTATGGCTGGAATGCCGCTGGAATGTGGCACGTTTCCGGTTGGCCCAGAGCCCAGAGCCCAGAACTCAGAGCGCAGAACGCGGGCTCTAGCAGGGTTGCCCAGGGAAAGAAGGGTCAAAGTTCCAGGTGAGTCAGCCAGCGGTGTCTAGTGAGCTGTGCCTCGAATTCCCTAATTACTGTCTACCCGGATTCATTTCATTCATCGCGAGGCTTGTCTAAACATTCTGCCAAATTCGCATTTGGATTTGAATAAAACGGCAAAAGGCGGCGGCGTTGTCTGTTCACACGAGATGGTCTCAGTCTCGGTCTCGGTCTCGGTCTCGGTCTCGCCTGGCAACGGGGCACATCCTGAACGGACTGCCGCCGCCGCCGAACCGTGTTGCTCAATGTGTTGAAACATGAATGAATCTTGTTCACAATTTGGCAACAACACGTTTAGCACGAATCGAAGGACGACAATGGCCCGAACGCTCTCGGCCTCGGGTCCATTGTGAGCGCTCCTCCTGGTATTCCTCCTTCGCGGCGGCGTCGCGTACACAAATTATTAGCAGCCCTCGTCCGTTGTCCATCGGTTGCCGGTTGCCAGTTGCCGGTTGCCGTTCGCTGGTTAGTAAAACATCATGTCGCTGTTAAGGGTACCAGGCACTGGGTCAGAAGGAGCGGGGCAGCGAGAACGAGAACGAGATCGAGATGAAGGTGGCTGTGACGGCGGAGAGATGGAGCTGGAGATGGAGATGGAGAGCAGCCTCTGTGGTCCAATTTGGAGTCGTCAATGCCGCTGCCTGCTGCCTGCTGCCTGCTGCCTGTTGCCTGCTGCCTGCTGCCTGGCCATTGTTGTTCGCTCTGCCGGCGGCCAAGAGTCGCGGCACTTGAAGAGCGGGGCTAGAAAATTATCTGCTTATCTTGTCTTGCGCTCGTTTCGATCGGCTGCTTATTCATGTTCTCGTGTCCGAGCCCCAAACTGAACCGAACCCGGAGATGGGTGCACCCTTTCCCCAGTCCGGGCATTCTCGGCTAGTGGAAGTCCTTCGGTTTCGAGGACATTGCTCAGTCGGTGCTGAGTCACTACCGTCTCTCGGCACTCAGCAGTCGGTGTTTTTCAATATATAAACTAAGTACATGAAATCGGTAGGGTTGTATATCGATAAGAAAACTTCGATTGCATTTATCGACGAAATATTTCTTTATATATTGAAAAAATACTCCCAAGTTCGATAAGGGATTGATGATGATAAATATTATAGTCAAGGTGGTAAAGTTGAGATTATCGATATTCTTAGGAGATATAGAATTCATCGCATTTTAGGTTAAAATATTGAAGTTATCGATATTTTTAGTAGATACACTATTTAATTTTGGGTTAAAATATTAATATTATCGAATTTTGTAAGAGAACTATGATTTGTATTCATGTAACACCTTAATATTATATTAAGCATAATATCGATTTATCGCAAAGATGAGGCAAATAATAAGTATAAAGAATAAGATATAAATCGATGTTTTAGTTTTAGATATCGAATTGGAACGATAAAAAATATAAACAACATTACTATAATATAAATTGATTTCTTTATGTTGCAATATAATTGTGATAAATCGATATTCTTTTAAACAAATCGAAACTAATAAAATCAAATCGGATATTTTCGATGCTAGAACTATTTCTACCCTTGAAGGGTATTATAATTAAGTCAGAAGCTTGTGAAGAAAACATTTTCGAACCTATAAATTAAATAAGCTCTTGATCATAATCAACAGCCGAGTTAAAAATGTACCCTTATGTTTCTATTTTTGGGTGTAAGGGGTTAAAAAATACAACAGTTATATTTAAATAAAAACAACTTTTTTACTCAATAAACTTAAACCAATGAAAAACTAGCACAGAAAATATTCGAGAATTTAAATTAATATATGTTCGCTTTAATTATTATTAATTTTCAATTTGATTTCAGGATCCAATTTCAAATGGCAAGTCTTCTAAAAGTTTGCTTCTTTTCTTGTTTAAGGTTAACTTCGATATTTTTCGATACATACAAATTTCGATGTATTAAAGATTTTGATAAGATATTGAGCTCGATATTTTGTCAATGTTTTACACTAATAAAATAAATAAAGTCTTCTTTCAAGATTTTGTGCATTCCTAAATTAAAATCTTAACATAAGACCAAAAATCTTAATATAAGACCTAAAATTTTGGAATTATGAGATTTTAAGCTTAATTTAAAAACAAAACAACTTAAAAAATGAAAAAAAGTCTCAAAAGAAGACCAAAATATTCTTCCGCTACTTTCGTAACCAAAAGTCATGAAAAATGACCAAAACTCTTGAACTTTTTTGTCTGCATATTCCAGCATTCATACATCATATATTGAAATAGTAATGATATATCGATATTTATGATATTCTCCACTGTTTGGTCATTTATTATTGCGAATGAAAATATGTAACGCATAAATTTAATTAAAATTAAGCCTGATGCTAATTCTAGAATTAACTATAAATGGTTGCTATCCCAGAACAGTACATTGTGAGTATTCCTGACTCTAGTGAGAAATTGTAACAAAACTTTTTCTGTAACCTGAAATATCGCTGGGAATTCAAAAATTAAAATGATTCGATGTTCCAAATCTAATTTGTGATCAAAATTAAGTACAATATATCCTTACCTCATGGTATTGCCTCGTCGAAGAAACATTCCACTTCGCTTCTACTTGCTGTGTGTTTAATTTATTTGCTTGACGTGACATTTGCCAGCGGGGACGAGGATGGTTCGAGGATGGGGATGGGGATGTGGACGTGGAAGTGAACGTGGACTGGCCCTGGCATTGGTCCGCCTCCGAGTGTGGGCGGCGGCGGGAGGGCGGGTGGCGAGTGGTTGGTGAGGCCGCCTAATATGCGACAGCCGCCGCCTGTTAACACATCGGTGAACCTCAAAATATGAAAACCGAAACCGACACCGCAGCAGAAACCGAAACCGAACTGAAGCGGGGCTCGCTTCATTTAGGGTTTTGTGGACGATGGACGATGGACGATGGACCACGGATGGAATCGTGGACCCCACGCCGTTGCGAAGTCTGTTCCTCCTGTTCCTTGTGCTCCTTGTGTGTGCTCCTTTTTTTCCTTTTTTTTTTGTGTGTGCGAGGCCCTAACGAGGTGTCCAGGCGATGACGACGACAATGACGATGACGATGACGATGGGGATGGCGATATTCGAGCCACTGCCTCCGAGCGAGAGTGAGCAGGCCGCTCTGGTGATTGAATTTCACACGTGGCTTAGTGTCCGCCCGCATTAAGCACGCTCCAGCGGTCCTCAGACAGAGCGAGATGGCGATGCCACCGATCGCCGGCCTGTGGAAACGAGATGCAGATAGTGTGGGCTCTTATGCAAATGTTCCGCAGGAAGAGAAGCCGCCAGGAGGCAGGAGGCAGGAGGCAGGCGACAGGAGGGACTGACTGCGACATCGCCATCTTGGCAGGCCCGATGGCTGATCTCTCGCCATCTTGGAGGCTCCCAGCACCTCCTGCTCCTGCTGCTGCTGCTGCTGCTGCTGCTGCTGCTGCTGCTGCTCCTGCTGCAGCTCCATCTGCTCCATGAGCCATTGTTCTGTGGCTCCTGCGATGGCATTCCACAGATTAAGCGGCGAGCGGCAGAGCGAGAGGCAGTGAGTGTGTGAGGAAGAAAGAGAGATCCTGGACCTGGACCTGGTATGGGTACGGTCTGCTCTGGCCTGCGTATGAATGAGTTATTTCGGACCTAATCGCTCCGCTTGCATCTCGACCAGCGACAAAAATGCCTGCGCCGCGTCTGGCTCAGCCAGCTCGAATCTGAATCTGTCGCCGACTGTGACTGTGACTGTGATTCTCGATGCTCGACTCCCGACTCCCGACTCCCGACTTCCGACTCCCAGCTCGGAGCTCAGAGCTGGCCACGTTTCGCTTCAGCCTCTTCTGGGCTCCTTGGGCTGTCCTCCATTTGATTGAACTGCTCAATGAAATATGCAAATTTGTTGCTGCCGCTTAATCAACTGCAAGGCCTCAGTCCAAGTCCAAGTTCGAGCTGGAGTCGCAGTCAATGTCCCAGGCTCAGGTTGGGATTCAGATTCAGATTCGGGCTTGGCTTTGGCTTTGGCTTTGTGCCACATCATCATGATCGTCATCGTCGTGATCATCACCATCGACTGACTCGGTCTTCTGACCAACACATTTGTGGTCTTTTGTGGTCTTAAATATATCCTGCTGGTGGGTAAATTTTTCTCTTCTCCTTTTCCCAGCTGCGGTTATCGGATCGCGGCGAGGGTAAGTCACGACTTTGCCGCCAAGAAGCTGCACTCGGAGCTGGACTCCCAATCGGAGCTGGAAGTTCTTCAGTTTTGGCCAGTTGTCCACTTCCAATCGCCATCACTCCCACTCCCACTCCCACTCCCGCTCCCACTGGCATTTGTGGCCCTCATGGGCGAACCTCCTGTGAGCTGTGAGCTGTGAGCTGAGCTCATCCTGGCCTTAAGGTCGGTATCAGCTACACCGAGAGAATTGCTGCTTGGCTTAATTACTGCATTGGCAACTTTTAATCATCGAGAGCCAGCAGCACCTAACACCTGTCCATCAGTCAGCTCAAGCCACGGAAATTGGTTAAGTCAGCTTTACACACTTTGCTGCGATTTCGACAATGAGCGACAGGCACCGAGAAAAAGGCTCTAGAACGAATCATTTCATAAATATCAATCAGTTCTCGCTCAGCTCGCATTTCTCGCCGTGTAGCTGGTGATGGACTCCCCAAGATTTGATGGCCAAGTCAGGTGTTTCTGCTGCCTATGGCCGACTTTTGTCTAATTGAACTTAATTGGCTTTGCTAACAAGCCGCAGAACGGCCACAATTTGGCAACTCAATCAAAGCCGAGTTTGATTGAGACGCAAATGGAAACCGAAATCTAAAAACTTGACAAGAGTGACATGAAGGCCACCTCGAGGGGATGTCAAAGTGGAAGCAAGCGAATCCCAGAGATCCCCCGAAACCCAAGCCAAGATCCAGCTTCCCAGCCAGCTTCCCAGCCAGCTTCCCCCCAGCGCTCGTGTGCGTCTAATTATGCAATGAGGCACTAGTCCAGATGCAGATACAAATCCCCGATACAGATACGAATCTGAGTGACTGGCAGATTGCTGCTATCGATGCCGGCCTAATATTTGCGTTTGTGGCGTTAATTATAACCTGGGAACGAGCCGCACAGAGCAGAGCCGTTTCTCTGATTGTTTATTTGCTCGGACTCGTACTCGTACTCGTACTCGTACTCGGACTCTGATTCGGTTTCGGATTCAAACTGTGACGCTGGCATTTGCGCTGCCGGCCGTGTAATTCCGGTCGTGCAACGATAATTATATTAATTTGCCATCGAATGAGCCGCCGCCAGTGATACCAGAGATGCGGGCTGCACTTGCCACTGGCTGCCAGCCAACTGGCGTTGCGGATTTCAGTACCAGTCTTGGTTATCAATTTCCCAGAGCCAGCTCTAGCTGTATCTGTATCTCTGTATCTGTATCTCAGCATCGGCATCGGCATCGGCATCGGACTTGGACATGGCATGGCCATTACAAAACAATTGCGATTGAGGAAAATCAAATCAAACAGCATCGAGCGGAGATACATATGTTATATTGTGTGTACGTACACACACATGTGGCCCAAACTCAGCTGACATGTGTATAATTATGCGGAATGAGGCAAGGAAACGCAGATCGCCGAAGCTCAGATACTTTTACCTCCGGCGATGGCGATGGCGATGGATGGTTGCATGCTCGAGATGCCAGCTCTCCTGCTGAATCAAGTGTCGGCAGGACATTCGATACACTGATGCAGGATAGCTCCCAGCGGAGCCGTTACCCGTTCCCATTTCCCCTTTCCCCTTTCCCCTTTCCCCTCCATCAGCATTACCATTCCCATGCCCGATCATGATCCCAATCCCAATCCCATTGCGGCGCTGTCATAAAGACTTCAATGTGGGCAGTAAAACGCGTGCAGCATTCGAGGGACAGATACAGAGCTTCAGATACAATACCTGGCCCTCGCCCCTGCCTCCAGCTCCCGCTCCCGCTCCCGCTCCTCCTCCTCCTGCTGCTCTTTCCGTTTCATCTCCTTCTTGTCGGTTGCCTGCGTGTAAGACAAATGAGCACTCAATTATCGTATTTCTGCTTTGGCCGCTGCTTCATTTGTCTTCGCATCGGAATGAGTGTGTGTGTGTGTGCGTGTGAGAGTGTGCGTGAGTATCTGTGAGATACTATAGATTTTGGACATGACTAGGCTCTAGTTCTCTAGCTTTATGCCGCAAGGATATCCTGGATAAAGCTATCCAAAGCAGCCTTAGAAGTTTCTGAATCAAGAAAGATATCTTCTGGTTTCAGGAATATCTGAGGACTTATGGTTAGCATCCTTTTGAAGGAGCTCAAGCAAGCCTTCTGATTATCCAGCTGAGTAGATTCCATCCAGCAAGGAGCTCTCGGGTGGTCCCCATTTATCGATCGCCTGTTCCCGGTGGAACCTTCCCTTCTCCATGAGCTCTTTTTTTTTTTGTCCTCGCTGAGGCCCTGTCCCTCTCCGTGTCTCCGTGTCCCTGTCACTGGTATGGCCTGTCAGTCAGCCGCCGTGTGAGGCATCGTCCCCATCTCCCTGCCACTCCCGTGCTCCGCCGCTGTCCACTCGGCTCGCTCCTCTTTAAGCAGCAAAATGCGGAATTATGAATCGGCATGTTTTACATGTGCGGGAGGTCTTGTAAGGTCCAGGTCCAAGAGGGACACAATGCCGGTGGACGGTGGACGGTGGACGGTGTGCGTACCTGTCGCTCAATGCCCGAGCCTTGGAACCTGTTCACCTTCCTTCCCAGTGTGTGTGCCCCGTCAAATCTTGAATTAAATGTTGTGAAATTGTACACTTCAAAAACGAAAACAAGGTGGCACTCGCAGTGGCAGTGGCAGAGGGAACGGATCAGATCGGACGAGAAAGGAACTATCATTCTACATAATTATTATCTGTTGCGGGGTTTTGTTTTCGTGAGTTTTTTTCTACTCCGATCCGATTCGATCGCTGCTGCAATTACAGACTGATCTGGCATTGTGTGAGGTCCGTCCAGGTGCCATCTCCCTCTGGGTTCGATCTCTCTCTCTCGCTCGGCTCCTCCATTGCTGGCCAAGATTAATGGCTGCGCATTAATCAGCCCTCGGCGAGCGGGCGCCATCAACACTTGCAGTGCTTCCTTCGCTGACTCTCTCTCTCTCTCTCACTCTGTCTCCCTCCCGAGTCCATCCTGTCCAGGCTCAGCTCCAGTCCCGCTCTGATTACCCCCTCTCCTACCCCCCTGGTCTGACTGGTCAGTGTCATTTGACACTTTCTGCGGTCAAGCCCAATCAACGAGCAATCCCAAACGGAGGCGCCATCACCTCCTTCCCATTCCCATTCGCACTCCCATTCCCATTCCCCTGGCCATGTTCCCACTCCTCCTCCTCCTCCTACTCCTCCTCTGCTTTGTCCATTCCTTCGGTGCGAAACTGACTCCAACATCGCATTACTTCCACGCCAGCTAGCTGCCTATGAAAAGTAATAACTGTGGGAACTGATTTGCGGTGCCGGGCCGCGCTTCATTCCCGTTTTATTGGTTGAAAATAAGTTAATAACATGGATGCCGCCGCCGCCGAAGAGGCTCCAATATCCTTCTGCTACTGACCCCCATCCCCGTTACCATTCCCATTCCCATTCCCGTTCCCGTATCAGCCTCCAAAGAATAACAATAAGAATAACAATGCAACAATATTGCCAGCCGAGGTCAGAGCGGAAGCTGCTCGAAGAGCGCCTGCTCCTGCTCTTGCTGCTCCTGCTCCCTTTCAACAGCTAAGCTCCAAAGTATATCATCAGAGCCACCTACGGATCGGCTCCAGTTCGGGATTGGGATCGGAACAGGGACCTGGAACTGGACCTGGGACCTGGCAATTGGCGGCGGCCGATGAGAGAGCAGCGCCGCCACCGCAGCAGCCATCGCCCCCGGGCATTGGGAATGGTTTAAGGATGGGTTTCGGCCTGGGTTAGGGTTAGGGCCGATGCCGAGGCCGAGGACGCCGGCACAGACGCCGACACCGCCGATAATGATGAAGGTGTTGGCGATGATGATGCTGATGACGCGAATGCGCCACAGCCAAAGTTAAAGCTCCTCCCCAAGCTGCCTGCTTAGTGTTCAGCTTTTGGCCCAGTTAAGACGCCCAAGGCATGCGCTATAACCTTTTACTTGGATTTATATTTATATTTTGTATATTTTTGAAAAAATAAATTCCTTATAGCTTCTATAGAGGTATTCGTAAACCCAGCTAAACCCGGCTTATAGCACCGGTGTAGGGCATTCCTTGGGGCTGTGCGACTGGCGCCGGTTCGCGATGCGCCGCCGCTAAATGGGATCAGTTTTGGTAACGAGTTAACGAGTTGATTTCACTCCAGCGATTGCCGCCGCCGAACCGGATTAGCAGTTGCATCCCCTTCCTCCGCCGTCCAGCAGTTTGGTATCCAAGCGGGCAAGCGGGCAAGCAGCCAAGCAGCCAAGCTCCCAGCTCGACCGGCTCCATCTCCATCTCCATCTTTGTCTGCGTCTGCGTCTGCGTCTGTGCGGTGGCCATGGCCAATGTCTACACAACAAGGTGACGGCTCATAATGACGGGCCATGGCCAAGAACGTGAGCACGGATGGGCCGGGCTGCCATGGATCGGCTGGGATCAAATCGAGTTGCGTTGAGGCGTTTGCACCTCCCATGGATGAGTCTTGCAGCAGAGGGAGAAATTGGATGAATATTGTATGCATATTATATCATAAATTCATACTATAAGTTATTCAAGAAACTATATATAATATCTTCTCAAGTTCGTAAGCTTGTATTCTTAAAAGCATAAATATAAACACTCTTCAAATTTAACCCAATCACATATTTCTCTCAGTGTAATTTTCGCTCCATATGCATCCATCCGCCAGCCCCGCGCATTGCCTTGGTGCTCCTGGAACTACGGCGGCGGCGGCGGCGGCGGCTTCGTTTTCGGGGCTTCGTCGAGGGGCGTTACCCGGTGATCATCACGCATTTGCGCTTCCCCGCCGCTAGCCCCTGCCTCCTACCCCTCCTTCGAAGGGGCTGCCTTAATGGGTGTTATTTTGTTTTGCCGTAAATATTTTTGCAATGGGCGCTAATTAAGTTTGGCTCTTTTTCGGGCTCTTTCGACTGCATCCTTCGCACTTTGTTATGTGTGAAACTTTTAAAATTCGTTCGGTCGGCAAACATGAAAACCTCGGCGGTATACCCCTAAATTGGCGGGCATTACGGCCCCCGGCAGCTGCTTCCCTTTTGGCCCGATCTCTCTCTCCCTCCGACCCTCTGACCATCTCCTTGGCCAGCTATTAATGTGCGGCTGCAATTGAAAATGGCAAATTGCTCATTCGCCACGTGGTACCGAAGCTATCCATGAATGGACTACCAATAAAGTGAGTAAGGGGGGGCGCGGAGCGATGAGTAAAAATTCAGCACATCGCCCTGACACTGCAACAAATTTCATTGGCCGTTAAATACACACAAATATGTACGTGTTGCCTTGTCTTTTTATGACTCACTGCCAGCGGCGCGACGCCGCCTTTAGTTGATGTTTCAAATCGATTGGACAATAAATTAGTATTATGCGGTTACTCGCTGCCTCCTTCAGCTCCAGCTCCAGCTCCAGCTTCGGCTTCAGCTTCATCTGGAAACTGCGGATGAGCTGGCAACAGCATCTCCCAAACGGCGGGTTCAAAGTTCTTTGCGGGGGCGAGCTGTGGGGTTTGGCTAGGCGAGAAATTTCCAAAGATTGCAATCACACGTTATATCAGTTTTTGGGGAATTTCGGTGCCAGCTGAATGACTTTTATGCCTTCCCGTCCACGTACGGCCTGATAAAACAGCAATTTCGTATGTGGAAGTCAGTTTCTCCAGCGGGAATCTTATCGAAGTAGCTGCCTTTCCTTGAACTATATTTCATTGGTATAAAATATATAATTAAGTATTTATTACCCAGAATTCTCTCTCTCTCAGAATTCTTCTCGAAATAACTTGCACGTAGTTCTGAAACGAAACTGAACTATAAATGCTAATTTAACATTTAGTTCCAGTTGGAGCTTGGGAAAGTTTCCCCCATTCCCCTCAGATCGTTTGACCTTGCAACTATTCCAACTTTTCCACACGAAAACAACCGGACTATTCCATTGAGTGGAAGTCAGTCAGCTCAGTCATTCCCTGCTTCCATTGGAATACCCAGCATCCCCGGAACGCTTCCACTTTGCTTCCACATGCAATGCAACTTTTCCATTCAATTTCAAAGAGTTTCCCATGTGCCGCGCGCGTGTCGCCCCCACATGATCGCGCGGGCTCCAAAGACGTCAGATATTACTCATACGCCACCGTAGCAGCCATCATCATCATCATGATTGTGATCATCATCATCATGATCATTGGCTGTCATACATTAGCCATCGTCTATTAGGGCTTTACGCTAACGCCGGCCGGAGCAGGACAGATAACGATTGCGATAGGACAGACAGTCGAGCAGACAACCAATTTGGCCAAATCAAAGACCGAGAATTGGACAGATCAACACGATAAGTCCGAGATATTTCACCCCGCGCTCAATCCCCGCCAGTGCTAGGCACAATGGTCTAAAAATAGCCGGCCAATCATGACAATGGCCAAAATCCGTATGATTGACCGCCCTCGTTTGGGTTTTATAAACAGGGGAAGGGTATTTGGGAGAGGTTTATAGGTTTATATTAATAATAGATACTTGATAGAAAGATGTATTATTTAGTTTAAATATATTAAGTAGCAAAGTTGATGATGAATTCTAGAAACATGAAAGGAGGCCTGCATTTCTACCTTTTTCAGTTTCTTGAGACTTTATATGTTTATTTTTATCTTAAATACAATATTATACTTGAAAAAGCATACAATAACTCTAATTGTGATACATCATACAAGAAAATCTCTGGAAAATATAATTTGTATTTATTTTTATTATTATTATTATTTATTTAATTTTTTTATTTATTTATTATTTTACATTTCGAAGCCCAAGCTCGTTTTCTTGTACTTCTTTGATATTTATTTATAATAATTATACATCATATTAAACAAGGGCATCTACAATTCGGCTAGCCCCCTGCAACAGAGGGGTGGCAGGCGATGAGCCGCGACATCTCCATCACTTGTCCATGAGTAATGATGAGTGCTCAATAACTTTTCGATTGATCATGTTTTTGGCGCGCGGTGAAATTTAGACCGCCTTAAGGCTGTGTGCTAGGCATCCGCATTTCTCACTCGCCGCGGAATTCATGAATGAATCGCTCTGCTCGTGAGTGTGAGTGCGAGTGTGAGGCCGTGAGAGAGCTCTCCAGCTCTGCGCTGGGTCGTGTGTGTCGTCATTGGCACTGGCACACTGGCAGCGGCGCGTATGAGTAATATTCTTGCGAAATTGAACGGAAATAACTGAAATTCATACCGGCATTGCCCTGCGCGTGTGTGTATCCGTGTGCCCAAGCATTTGCGGGGGTTACAAACCCAAATCGGAAGTGGCAGTCAGTGAAAGTCATTCGATAATAGGCTGTGAAGTGTTCTCGCTGAATGCCAGAGAGTCGGAGAGCCGGAGAGTCCGGAGAAGACCCCAACCCAGAGACCGGCAAATGATTTGCAATTTGTTTATCTGCGAGCGGGAGAGCCTGAGCGGGAGATAGCGCTCTCCCTGCCGGTAGTACCAGCTGGGCCTTATCTCCCCTAGAAGAGATCGGGGCGGCGAGCTATCGATCAATCACTACGCTCCACGCTCGACGCGCTTATGTGTCATCCGCGGGGAGCGCAAGAGCGTGCAGGCTCAAGTGTTTCGCTCCAAGACGAAATCGCTGGATCTGGCTGGCCTAATCAATAACTAAGCGGTGTATCTACAGATTTTATAGGGCCTAGGGGGATATGGGTTGTGAAGCCAACGAAAAAATGCACACATATTATTATTATTTTATATAGAATGTAATTTATGTATTTACTTATATATTTTGTTTTCAGAAATATTTTGATAGAACCATTATATTTATATTCATAAAGTTTTCTTTTACAGCGTACAAACCTTGTCATGGTTCTGGCTGGCTTTTTTATGTTAATATATTATATAGAACTTGGTAAATATATTTTATATGACCTTAAATACTTCTTATTCTAGATCTTTAAAACTATGTTCATATATTTACCATTTACAGGGTACTAACCCAATCGATACCCCAACTGCTTTGCTTGTCTAACTATTGTTTTATATAGCTTAATAAATATTTATTTTTTTAATTGTTTACACTACTTTTGATAGATCTTTTGATAGATCACTGATACTTATGGTCTGAAATTTCTCTTTTACAGGGTACTAGCCCGGTCGGGACTCTTACTCGCTCGCCCGCACAGCTGTTGCTGCCAACGTTTTGGCCTTTGATGGCTTTCGTTTTTGTTTGTGTTTCTGTTCTTGGCACTCGCTTTTGGGCAAAAAAAATGTTTTGAGCGCTTTTCTGGCGCTGCCCAGAGATTGCACACTCATAGCACACACACTCATCCACTCAGAGAGGCACTCGCTCTCCCTCTCTCTCTGGCTGGAATGGGTATAAGTATGGGCATGGTATGGGGTATGGGGTATGGTGTATGGGCCTCCGCCTCCTCATTAGTATGCTCATAGTAACTGAGGAGTTCAGTCTCCGTCTCCGTCTCCGTCTCCGTCCGGCCCCAAGTAGCTGCATGCGAAAAGGCAAAAAGCAACGAGAAAGCCACTCCAATTCGCTTCACTCCACTCTCCACTCTCCACTCTCCACTCTGCACTCTCCACACGCTCGGCACGGCTCTCCCCGGCGAAAATCAGCAGCGACTTCGACATCGACATCGACGGCGGGCATTTCGATCGGATCGGAATCAAATCTTAGCAGACAGTCGAAGGCAACGCGTCGACACTTAACGCGATATAAACTACCAAATCAAGTTTGCCAAAAAAACTCAACAAATTAATTCGCGAGTCCGTGTTTCCCACTACAAAAGTATATAGTTTTTTTTTTTTTGTTTTTTGTTGCGTTGCATTCTCGAAAGTTCCCTCCGCCAAAAAGTTCCCAAAAAAAGTTCCAGTCGCGAGTGAACAAGAAATATCCTGCTTGGGGAAATTTTTGTGCGGAATTTCCAGCCAGCGATTTTTATGTAAATGGTGAGTAGAAGCGAAGTGAGTGCATCAGCTTTTAGTTAATTACGTGACTTGGACACTTGAGGGCATAAAAGTATAAAAAAGTCCCCTGGGTTCTGTTTCGTTTCAATTCGATTCGATTCGTTTCGCTTTGTTTTTGTCTTGTTTTGTTTGGTTTTGTTGTGGCCAAAAGGAAGAAGCGTTGGAATAACAACAAAACGAAGAGAGCGGAACTCACCTGTGCGTGCTTGGCCTGGCGATAAGTAGTACAAGCTGTATGGGGTGTGGGGGTGAGGGGGTGGTGGCCAGACATCCCATATACATATATCTCCCATATATATATTGGCAAGGTGCTGTAATCACGTCGCAGGTGTTGTGATGAAATTGTCTGGGAGCAGGGGTCATGGTGCTCGAAGGAATACCCCCAGGAAGACGGTGATGCCGATCCGATGGCCCTTTGATGAATCACTGTTTTCCCTGTCAATGCATCTGGGGCATTGCTTTCCCAACTTATCCAACTTTTTGCATTATGATTCATGTAGTTCTCTGCGGTTATTCTAATTAGTAATGTCTTCTTGGCATTGTCAGGAGACGAATATCCCATAAAGGGATGAATCACATGGCTTGGGGTCCTCTATTACAATCATAAATATCCTTGTAACCGCACTATTTTAGCCACTCTTTCAAGGCCAGGACCTTGAGAGAGCTGTCCCATCGGTGGCTGCCTTATTAGCCTGAATCCGACACTCGAAATCCGTAAGCCAAAAAGCAAAAGAGCCAAACATGTGAAATTAATTTACACGTTCCCTGGTGGAGGGTGGAGGGTGGAACGTGGGTTAAGCTATGAGGCAGAGACAGCGGCAGAGACAGAGGGCCGAGGGCCGAGGGGATCCGGCATGCGTCAGCGCCAAGCGATTGGGCATGGCCAAGGTCCGGGCCTAGACGGGGCGAGGCGAGGCGAGCGAATTTCACAAACGCTTGCAAGAAGCCCGCTGGCCAGGTTCGTTGACCATGTTGCCCAGTGTAGATACGCGCGTGGAGTGGACAGGGCCTACCCCACCAGAGGCCGTGCCAAAGCACCACACCACGAGCACCTCCACCTCCACCGCCACCTCCGGCGTCACCACGATGATTCAGCCAGAAAATTCGGCCAAATAAAGAAATTTATTTTTAATTTTAAATAATTATGTCAGCCAGATAAAGACAGCAACAGCAACAGCAATGGCAACGACAGTGGCAATGGCCATAGCGCAAACGATAACAATAACAAATCACGCACGCTTCGGGCCCCCAAACAATTGCGATTATGTCCAGCGGGAATCCCCGAGCTACCAACAATCGTCGCCCACTCGCACATACTCACGTGTATAAATATCAACATATATATATATATATATCTCCGCGCTCGTACACCGCCGAAAGCTAGCAGACAACCAGTCGGTTTGGTGGTTTAGTCTTGACTTATGGTAATTGCTCCCTCGACACGGGCAAGATGATGTCTGGCCAGCCCCCAATCTCTCGCATACGAAAATAGATGTCCGAAATAGGAAAAATTATAATTTTAACTAATGTATAACCAGTCGGTGTTCGGTGTTCGGTGTTCGGGGTTCGCACCATTACACTTTTCATATGCTAAACACTGCTCTGACGTCAAGAGGGTTTCTCACATGGAGGAGTATGGGAACGGGGGGAAAGTGCCTAATAAGATGAGAAAAGCTTCCAGAGGAATCCTTGATCCTCTACCCTGGAATTGTGATTACACTTCTCCCTATTATTTTGAATTGGTTTTCTGGAAAAGTGAGGGGGAAAAACTGGCAATGAGCAGGCCGGGCCAAGGAGATCCTAGAGCACTGTAAAGCTTTCTAAAGAGCTCCCAACTATTCGTACGTTTCTCATTGAATTTCCCTCTTGTTCTCCCCAGACGACAGCTGACTGCCCGCTCGACGTCAGCAGAAGCAGAAGTAGAAGCGGCAGCACAACGGCCAGCGCAGGGAAGCCAACGGTACCGCTACCGCCGCCCGTGGAGCGACGTCATCATTCGAACAAAGTCTGGTGGCTACTGACGCTCGCTCTGGTCACCATGTGTGAGCTCCAGCAGTTCGCCGGAGGTGGCGGTGGCGGTTTCTTCGGCGTTGCAGCAGCTCCCACTTCCACTCCCACTCCAGAGACCACCTCCAGCCCAGGTGTGGCGGTGGCGAAGCGCCTGCAGAAGCGGCACGGACACCCGCCGGCCACATTTCGGGAGCGCTTCCAGCTGGAGCTGAATGCCAGCAATGCCCAGTTGGACTGGGTGAACACGTGCGGCGGCAAGTGGCACGGCAAGTGGAAGGCGCAGCACAAGCAACTGACCAATGTCTGCAGGAAGAGGCAAATGGTGAGTAGCGAAGCCCCCGTCTAGAAGCAAGGAGATGGCTAACTTCAATCCTTACTTTACAGGTCCTGCAGAGTCTGCAAAATCAGACCGGCAGGGAGCTGAGAACCCTGCAGGCCGAGGACAAGTCGCGAAACACCACCAGCTCCATCAGGGCGCTGGCCACGGCCACCAACAAGGCAATCGACATCTCCAAGCTTCGCAAGTGGGAGCTGCACAAGCAGCACTACAAGTTCCTGCCGCGGCTCAGCAACAGCAGCAAGCAGGTAAGAGTTAAATCCTAACCCAAATCCTAATCCCAAGGGGAATCGGTCCGAATTACTAGCTTTCCCTTCAGTGCGCGCTCCAGTGCAGATCTATTTTGTATCCAACGGGTGCGAAGAGCCCGATGATCGCTTACAAACTTCAAACACGACCAGCGGGCTCTTCTGCGCTGTTGCCAGGGGATGTGAGGTGATAAACGGGGTCACGTGAGGCGCCCGCGCCGGTCACCTGCGTAGGTGCAAACAGTCCGTCACAAGTTAGCTCGCTCGCTCGGTCATATGAGTCCAAAACCGAAGCGGAGTCCGCTTCCCAGTCCGGGGAATCGTGCCAAGAGCTGCCCGGGGGTTGCTTCATTAGTTCGCTCAGCTTAAAGATATTTTTGAGCCACAAGCTAAGGCAGTCTTCCTGCATGGTTCAAGGGAAAAACTAAGGGAGGAAGGTGTACTGATATCAGAGGAGGAACTCCAACTCCTTGAACACCCCTCGCTCGATTCGTCAGCATTAGCCGGCAATTCGGGACGCCCCATTAGCCGTCGATTTGCATTGGCAAACAACAACGGCACGACACCGATCGAGGCGAGCCGGAACATTGGTGGTCGATGCCATAACCACATTAAGATTAAGAGCAAATTGAAGGCGCGCGCGCCCGATTCCAGTCCCGCTATTGTTTATATAGACCGATCCATCCATCCAGCTCCCCCGTACTCCTAACCCCTCAAACCAGCCTTGATGCGAACCCCAACTCACGTTTTATGGGGCTAAATCTCATAGCCAAAATGAAACTCTGACTCTGACTCTGAATCTGAATTTGAATTTGAGAGCTCATTTTAAAGTGGCTAATTCGTTGCACAAACAAAATAAAATCAAGCGGCACATTTTATTTACACTTTTGACAAGTAAACAACAACAAAGGCGGCCCAACAGAAGCTAATCAAATTGAAATTTGAATTGGTTGCGCCAGCGATATCTGAATTATTATATAGAGTAGCCTCTGCCTTGGCCCAAGAAGTGGAAACTCGATGCTCTGTAAAAATAAGCGTTTACTGGAATTCGGAAATAGTTTCCGCGCGAACCCAGCTGAGGGAAAGCCCCACTCGAGCGATAAGCCCAGCCGTGAATAATGTCGCCGTTTAGGTGGGGCCTCCAGGAAGGGTGGGCTCAGGAATGTGGCTGGAGGAGCCCGCCGGCATTCGCAGAATAATTGACTAATCGGAGCTAGGTTGTACGGGGTGCAAGTCAATATATATATTCCATATATATATGGAATATTATATGTACGTGACCAGAAAAAAGGGCCTTGGAGTCGGGGGAGTGAGTTAGTGTGGATCGATCGAGATTGGATCGGTTCAACGTGCTAATTCGCTCAGGTGTCCGGGAAAGTTTTGTGCAAGACAGAATTATCTGCAGATAACCAGAAAAGTGTAGTTCACTTGGCACAGCCATAAAGGCTTTATGGTTTGGGGCTACCGTAAACTAGATCGCGGGCGCTGGACCGGCACTAAGAGTGAGCCAAGACTGAACTTTGCCTCCCAACAGACCGACAAAAAAAAGCGCCAACTCACCGAAAAGTCGGACTCGGGCATAGTGCAGGTGTGCCTCAAAGGTCGCTCCATGGGAATATCTATTTTATGTGTGTGGCTTCTCATCAAAACCATCGCCTTCTTGGCCATCCGCGTCACCCTATTCACTCGCTCAGTCAATCGCCTATTCGGGGCGATGAGCCAAGCTTGGCTTTCGCTGAAATTTCTCAATTGTCGTCATACATACACTTGCGGTGGGGGAAAAGTACCCGCATCGAGCCTGGCACCACACTGAGCGAAACGGGGGCTAGCACAGCCGGAACTTTACTACGCGAAATCCGCTTGCAACCCCCATTTCTCTCGCTGTACCGAACTTGGGAACTTGCCGCTCGGGATGTGTGTCAATATTTAGTCGGTACCGGCTACGTCAATGCCCATTGTGCCAACTAATTGTTGACATCCCATGTTGCTGCCGCTGCTGCTGTCCGGAGCGGAACCCACAGCGGAACCCGGAGCGGAGCGATGACGAGGTGCCAAGACGGACTGATAGAACTCTATTTATAGGCGGGCCCCCCTGCTCAATACCGCGAATTCGCGGCCTTTTGACGTCATTAACTCGCACATAAAGGCATTATTTGGAAGAGCTGATACGGCGATCGGAACGGATCGGATCGGATGGGATCGGTTGGGGCGAAGGAGCTAACGATATGTGATATGTTTGAGTGCTTTTTCAACGCTCGTTTATTTGCAAGTGACACACTCGGCGCGTGCTTGGGCAGGGTGTGCGGTACAGCGGGGCGTATACGTGATTCATGGCAGCCAAGCGAGGCGAGCCGTGGATTCCCCCGCCAGAGGCGCACGGCTTCAGGGGGAGTCGGCGACGGCGGGGGCGAGCGACTAAGCGACTAAGCGAACAAGCGAGCGAGCGGCATGAATGAATTTGCCGAGCCGAACAGAGCCGAGGCGAGGCGAGGCGAGCAGAGTCGAGCCGAAGCCGAGCGAGAGCACGAGCACGAGCACGAGCACGAGCGAGAGCGAGAGAGCAGAGCGCTTGGCTCGCTTTTCACTTTCAGGCAGTGCCGCCGGCAGCGGCGTAAGCAGCACAGCCGGCAGCGCTGCCCTGGCGGTTCAGTCAACCCAAAACAATCGAACTATATAGTGCGCGTACCTGGAAATAGTGGGGCAGGCGGAAGCCCCAATGGCCATATAGATAGTGCCAATAATTTCCTGGCCTTATAATGGCCCAAAGTGATTTTTCATCAGAGCGTGGGTGCTAATGGGATTGATATTTAGGGGGAGATAAGAACTAGGAAGTGGGAGTAAGACAGCCTCTAGATGCACAGCTACAAAACAGTATGAATATGTATCTTTGGGATTAAATAGATATCTTTAGACTTTTATATGTATATTTAAGCATTAATATGTATCTTTAGGACGCATTTAAGTAATATGCATCTTTAAGATACATTTAGGTAGTATCTTAAGGTACCTAGCAAAAAATAGCATTGGAAATAAGCTTACTCAGAATATATTTCACCTTGAAACTCACCTATATCCAATCTATTTTTAAGCACTATCAAAATATATCAACCTTGAAACTAACCCCAACCTTCCCCCATTTCCCTTCTGATTTTGCAGCTGAACCTGCGCCACGTGCACCGCGACCTGCAATTCTATGTGGCCGCCTTCAGCTACCTGAGGCACGCCAAGCTGCACTGGGACTACGTACACTTGCAGGCGGAAAGCGCCATGTCGGCGGACCTCAAGCGCATACGGACAGCCGCCGGGCGGGTACTCTGCAACGTGGAGCTGGCCATCAATGCCACCAGGCGGCGGCAGTCGTCCACCAGCGGGCCATCCAGCTTCAAGGTGGTGTCACTGGCCCTGATGGAGAAGCGGCTGCAGCAGTTCAAGACGCCGCTCGTTCAGCTGCACCTCCAGGCCAGCCGGGCAGCCCGAAACGAGGCAGTGGAGCTGCCACCCCAGTCCGCCCAGCTGCCCGTGGACGCGCTGTTCGCCAAGTATGAGTTTGTGCAGTATCTGAAGAGCGTCCGGCGAATACTGTCCGCGCAGAGGAAGCTGCTCAGGTGCCAAACGAAGAAGAAGCTGGCGGAGAAGCCGCTCCAGAGCTAAGCCGCCAGAGAGATAACCAGAGAAACCTCCATTCCACAACGAGGCTCATTTCATCGAAGACACATTGAAGACATCCCTAATTTATTGAACACACACATCCCTATTTATTACCCTCACGCCGCACCACGAATGCCACTCACGAGGAGTCCCCAGGAGACGCCTCCCAAGGCTATGACAAAAAACCGAATAATGAAGCGAAGGGGAGCCCAGGCTCTCTCTGCCTTAAATCTAAGCACGAATGCCCTTTTTTTAGTAGTTTTAGTAGCGCCTAAGTACCATTGTATTATTTATTACGAGAACTCGCCAACACTCTGCCGCACATTCCGCTAGACACTAAGTGCGATCCGATAGATCGGCGGCCACTTTGCCTTGTATTACGACGCTGTGATAGTAGATGATTAAAGGAAACACAATCCAATGCTGAGAACGCTCCACGAAGGCCACAAACTAAACACACAAATATCTCCCGGGCTGTATACACACGGGTCCATGTACCATATATACACATTATACACTCCTATGTACTTTAGCCTTATTTTTATATAGAAATCAAATCAAATACAGAAAAAGAAAATGAAAATGAAACAATTGAAAGTACAACACGAACGAGAGTTTTCCGTCTTCTTCTTCCACAAGCTCTGTGTGTGGCCTGGCGCCATATCAATTACACCTGGATTCGGATTCTGATTCGGATTCGGATTCGGATTCGGATTCTGATTCCCACAGAAATTGCGCATACGCCGGGAGGGACGGGGGGGCATAAAAGTGTCCAAACAATTCCCTTTTACGATCGCGACTTTAATTGCAGCAGAATTACGCGGCATTTATAGACTTGTTCAAATATTTTACGAGCCATATAATAATTCCCTCCTCCGGTTCACCTTTTGCCCTTGCCCCTTTTTGTCAGCTACACACAAAGCCACACCACACTCTACACACTACACACACCGGCGATTTAACGACGAGAAACTGTTGTCGCCGCTCTCAGTCCCAGATTCTCCATTCTCCGGCGTTATCGCCGAACTGGGATCTACGCGCGCACCTTCACTGAGCTCTGGATTTGATGCGTTCCCTCCTTTGTGGTGAGGCCTCCGCTCGCGGACCTCGCAGTTTATCGCACACAATCAGCAATTGTCATTAATTTCGGACTCGACTCTGTGTGCGTGCTCCGATTTGTCTGGCCAGCGATCCCAATCCCTATCCCTATCCCTATCCCTATCCCTATCCCTATCCCTATCCCTATCCCTATCCCTATCCCTATCCCTATCCCTATCCCTATCCCTATCCCGATCCCAATCCCGGCTCCTCACGGTGACTGATTCAACAATTTAATATGCCAAAGATAGAGCGAGCGAGAGTGAGAGATGCCTGCCCCGGGGTCTCCATTAAAGATGGTTATCGCCTTGATTTTATTGTGTCCTCTCCCTGCGGCAGCCTCCTCCACCTCCACCATCACCATCACCTCGAGTGATCTCTTGGCCAGGTCCGAGGCTGGCGCACATGCAACTATGCGACATCCCATTCATGGCTCCCGATCTCACTGCAACCCTTTTCGTGTCCCCTTCAGGTGCACGTAGCTCGCATATATCTTCAGTTTTGATAGGTTTTTATTGGCCTGACCTTTATTAAATTGAAAATTATGTCTTTCTATGAGAAATGTTGAAATTCCCTCAGCTCTCAGCTCTCAGCTCTCAGCTGAGATGTACGTGTGTGTGCGGGTATATAAGACTTGGGAACGGATCTAGGGGATGATATCACTTAAATGGCTTCCCTTAGATGTTGCCTCTTTTCTAGAAATTAAGATTGTAAGTCGATGATTGGGTTGATGTAAGGAAAGTAAGGAAGTTAAAGCATTAATTACACAGATCAGAGAAACAATAGAAAACATATAACAAAGGTTGCTAAATATATATTAAATTTACTAAACATTTATATTAGGAAATCCTTCATTTAAAGGCAAAAGATTTGATTCAAAGTTAGATTTATAGGTATAAGAATAGGTATCCCCCGGTCTATACTCTCTCTACTCCCGGCTCCTTCCCTGGCTCCTGCTGAATGAACTTTTGCGCCTCGGCCACTGATCTAATCTAAATGTTTACGCTGCTTTGTGTTTCTGATCTCTGTTCCAGACCCAAGTCTGGATATGCTCCCTTCCCCAGGTCACGTGCAGGGAACTGTTTCTGTTTTGTTTTTTGGCCTCCCGGCAATTAATTTAAAATATCTTATTTCATTTGTATGTTTTCCCCTTGTTTTCCCTCTTATTTTATATTTAACTTGTATTTGCCGTGTGTATATTTTTGAGTTATGTTTTCCGCTGCAGATTCCTTCAGATAATGGCGTTACATTTACGTTCCCTAAACGTTCCCAAGAAGTCCAAAGGTGGCAGTAGCAACTGTCCAGTGTCGCCAATATATATATATATAAATATATATAGTTCTCGATTCCGATTTCAAAACCTTTCGCGTGGAGCCGCAGCTCTCCCACGACTGCTGCTAACTGCTGGCTCAGCGGGATCTCCGTGTGTGGGAATCTCTCGGGGTTGCCGGAAGATTCTCGATTCTCGTTTCTTGATTCTCCGCTGGGGGAGTGCAGGGGCGGGGCCCTGAGGTGTTGAAATCTTCTCGCGGCTCAGCAGTTTCTCCGTTCACGGAATCAAAAGCTCTTTTCCGACCAGCTGCTGCTGCTGTTGGGCAATCACCAAGCCCATCCCATGCTCGTGGAGCTGCAAAATTGGAGGTTGAACCCGAGTTGCTGACTTTACTAGAAAAATTTCAAATCGAAAGAGTCAAAGTGCTGGGAGGCGGTAAAGTGTAGTGTTTCTGGGAAAATCACAAGACCAAAGAGGGTTCTCCAAGGCTGTGATTTACCTAGAGACTATTTTTAAACAGTTTTCCAACTTAGATTGATGCAAATAATATATTTATAAAATACTAAGATACATTTTATGATCCCTAATCTCTTATAAGTTCCTATTATTCCACTCTTTACGAGCTTAGCAAATACAAATCCTATAAATAAAAAGGATTCCCTGGTTCTTGCCAAAGAAACAGCTGAACCTCATGTAACTCTGACCATTTATTAATCCCATTGAAACCCTTATTGAGCCAGGGCAAGGAGCAGGACTGTTGCCGTCTAAGCGGCGCCTTGGCCCAAATAAATTACGATCACTTAACAATGAGCCGGCCTTTTCCCGACGTTCGCTTTTGGCGTTTTCCGCTTAATAAGGTCGAAAAAGGTGTTTTCAATTGCGAAATGGGATTCAATTGTCCGGCAGCACTCGAACTCGAAACTCGAACATAAAGTGACAGAAATTATGAAAGAACAGCAGCCCCTTGTCCAGATCAAAGGTGACGCGCCCACTCGGCAACGACAATCGAATCACGGATTCCGGATCAGGAGGGGTTGCACTCCGGCAGGACACAAGGGACAGCTGGCCGAGAGCCGAGAGCCACACAATGAAGTGATCAGTGCCGGGCATTGCGGGGACAATGGCCAAAATGTTTTAATTGTCAATGAATGCGACACACACAATGCAGCCTCTTGACCTTTTGCGGCAACGAGCAACGAGCAACTGCTCCATGCGAAAAAAAAAAAAAAAAAACACTCAAAAGGTGGGCGACCCAGTGCCACCCAGGTGAGAAAAATCACCGACAAATTCCAGCGGAACGCAGCCGATTTTGATGGGCATTGCGACAATGGAATCGTTATAATTAATGGCCAGCTTGGCGCCAGACATATGGGACAGGCCCTCGGGGTACATTGCTGGTATTGAGTTGGAATTCGGGTAGAATCCAGACAGGGAAGAAGATGCATTGATCGTTCAGTCATGTAAACATAATATCTTCTAATTGTTAAAGCTTACAATCTCTCTCTAAATTACAGCTTCCATTTTAATTCATTTTTATTTCAAACTTAAAAGCACTTCAATTATCTTGACTTATTTCTCTCTGTGTATAGTTTGCATCTGATGTTGTTGGGTCATGGTGAAAATTGATGAGCGTGTGCCTGTGATGTCCTGCCAGGGCCAGCTTATCGCCGGACAGGATCAAGGCGCAAACAGATGGAGAGAGACAGGGAGAGAGGCGCAAGTCAATCAGTCAAACATGAAGGCAATCACTCAATAAGAACACACACACTCGGGGGACGGGGACGGGGAGGGGATGGGGATGGGGCAGAGGTCACAATTCACAAGTGGCCTGTCCAATATTGACGGAACCCCTTTTCGGGGACAACAACAACAAAGCCAGGACAAAAACTTCACAGGCGAGTGCGATGGACAAATATTTGAATATGGAATCTGCTGTTCTTTGCTCTCACTTCGGACCTTTCCTTTTCCCTTTCCCTGCGCCTACCCTTCCTTTTTAAGGGATGTGGAATGCGGTGTCGATCTTGTTAACAGATATCGTCAGTTGCAGTTGCAACTCCTCAGTTGCCGCAGGTGCCTCCCGAGCCCAAGTGCCAAAGTGCTCAAGTGCTCGAGTGCTCGAGTGCTCATGTAATCCTGGACAGTTCATTAAACCGAACGCGACTGGACTGCAGTTAATTGGTTACCCATTATGGAGCTAGTCTGGGCCCGATCCAGATCCCAGACGATCCGATGCCAGCGGCAGCTGTGTGTGCAGTCAGAGAAATGATGTCCCCATAACAGGGATATAGAATAATAAAGATCTAGCTTAAAATTTTAGGTATAACGTTATCCTTTTAATGCCAGAACCCAAGCCCAATTGTAATAACTCAAGCTTTATCCTTCGAAATGTAATCAGTATTTCTCACCATTTACTGGCGAGAATATTTGATTAACAAATCAAAGGGAGGAGACATCCAGGAAAAGGATCGACCATTCAGTCACAGACACGACCAAGTGTGGCCCTGTCTGACTGTCGACGGTATGGACAAATCGGACTAATTGCTGGCCACTAATATGACAGCGTTCTCATTCAATTAAAATATCCATATCTAGTGCAATTAGACGATGTCCATCGCATTGCCGCTCCGCTCATTAAACTTGCACGAATTATTG
The DNA here is from genome assembly GCA_008042585.1 of Drosophila punjabiensis. Taxonomy (NCBI): domain Eukaryota; kingdom Metazoa; phylum Arthropoda; class Insecta; order Diptera; family Drosophilidae; genus Drosophila; species Drosophila punjabiensis. The sequence continues at coordinate 148,595 of VNJR01001605.1, forward strand.
CACGCACTTTGTCATACATTTTAATTTCACTTTGCGAAGAGATCACGATCCTCTGTGGCTCTGTCTGTGGCTTGGCTTGGCTTTGGCTTGGAATGAGGCTGCTCCGAGCTACAACTAAATCGCAGAGAGATTGATCTGCAGCTGAGGCTGGAGAAAAAGAAAGAGAGAGATCTTTGGCGATCCGTGCTACACATTAGCAATTACGCTCATTACACTTAATTACAGAAAACTAGGAGTGCATGAAGATTTCCACTTGCGGACGGACGACTCCGAATACGAATACGAATGCGAATGCGATCGCCGCCAAGCTGAACCTGAATCCGAACCGGCAGCTGAATCGGATAGACAAACGTGGCTGCACTGGGCGAAAATGTGCTGTTTTTTTTTTTCTTACAAAAAGAATGATATCAATAAAGCACATCTTTTTTCAAAGAGTTCTTTTTCTTTTGGTCCTTCGAGCCGAGTAAGCAGAGAAGTGCTTACAAGTTCACTGCTGCCTCTGGATTCTTTTTGCAGATTATTGATTATTTGTATAGAAGAGTCACTTATTACAAACTTGTGAGATAATATGATAGAGATATGAAGGCAATTTTCCCAACTCATAAACTCATAAACCGAAATAAAACAAAAGGACATCAGTTTTTGCTGCGTGTGGGTCTGGGCCTGCGTCTGGGGATAAGTCTGAGCCTGGTTACCGTATCTTGGTACGCTTCCAGCCGGGAGATACGAGGGAGAGAGATGCAGAGAGCATGCAGAGCAAGTGAATTATTGCAGTCTCATTATGTGCGATGAGTTATGTATGGCGTATTGCTTTCGTCGTCAGCTCGTCAGTCGTCCGCTTGGAAAGTGCTCGTGTATCTGCATCGCGCGTCCCAAAACGTCAGGCGGACGACCGGCCATCTGTCAGCCAGGCTCCCAGCATCAGCATCACGGTTCGCTCCCAAAGACTCCTCTCATCCCCGCTGTCTCGCCTCTCGCCTCTGTCCTCGCCGAAGAATGTAGTGCGATGGTCGCCTAAATCAAGCGTACTTAGCGAATGATTTACATTCCGAAAGACAGCAAACACACTGCTTTGCGGTATGTGATGTTATGCGAGCAGCGAGCACAGCAACATCGCTGCAGCAGCAGCAGCAGCAGCAGCCGCAGCAGCAACAACATGCACAGCAGCAACAGCCAACGGGTAGTGTGTGTGTGTCCCAAAATGGATGAACGATCCCAACGAATCCCGTGATCACCTACACTCTGGTTGCATCTTGAGGAAGCTTTGGGTACATTTTTGAGGAGTCTTAGAGTTCAAATTGAAATTATTAAGTATTAGTTGTGAATTAAGAGATGAGATTTCGAAATAATAATATTCATAATCTCTTTTGGATAGTGGATATTATGACTCACATTTAACTTTGACTTTAGCTTTTCTGTTTTTCAACATGCCGCAGCGAACGCATTGTGTGGCAAGCGATAATAAGCAAGAGCGGCACAGGGGGGCGGAGGAGCTGGGGCTGTGGCAGCAGGACAGAGACGCACCGCAAAAGTCGGACGCTTCCTCGCATAAATATCACCAGCAATTACTCAGTCATAAGTCTGCCGCTCGCTCGTTTGCTGTCATGACATGAGTGACTCTGCCCCGGCGATGCTCGCTCTATAAGGTCCGCGCCACAGATCTCTCCTTGAAGCCCCCGGAGCCCCAGGATCCTCACCTTCTCCCTCTCCCTCACTCTCACCCTCGCCCTCGCCTCGTTGCTGTGTGTGCGCCCAAGTTTGCCGCTGGCAAAGAACGGACATCGAGTTGCAGCTGAAGATGGAGATGGCGATGGCGATGGCGATGGCGATGGAGATGGAGATGGAGCTGGCGAAGAAGATGAAGATGGAGATGAAGATGGAGCTGGAGCTGGAGATGCATCTGAAGCTGAAGCTAAAGCTGCAGCTTGGATGCTGAAGCTGAAGATGGTCAAGGGCTCTGGTGTTGGTGTTGCTTTGGCAAATCTCTGCAGCGGCCACTGGGCGGTAATTTGTTAAAGCTTCCTTACTTTTCAACACTCTCCGTCCCAGTTCCCGCTTCCAGCTCCCTTCCTCTCTCCTGCTTCTGCTCCTGCTCCTGCTCCTGAACCCAAAGAAAGAGCCGGAGAGTGAGAGAGCGTCTTTAATTGTGCCCCTTGAGTGGCTGACTGTTTTAGATCCTTGCGACTACTTTGTCTTGATGATAAATCTCCGGCACCATCCATCTAAGTTCCCCATGATTGTCCAACAGCACGGCAAGAAATGGGACTGACTCAGGAGCTTGTACCCTTAAATTTCCTCGACTTTGCTTAACCTTTTCGCCAAGTGTAGGTCTTCCCCCCGCGGGATGACCATGATCGTGAGGATCAGCCCGAGCAGCTCCCTCTTTAAGCTGGACTCGAGCACTTGCTTCCTCGACACAAATCAACGGGGATGACAGACTCTGACACCGGGCACTGCGACTGGATGCGGATGAGTCCCGGGGCCTTCCATCATTTCACCACAGAGCCCCAGAACCCCAAGAAGGGGTCCCAGTCGAGGTCCAAGTCCAGTCCCAGTCCCAGTCCCAGTCCCAGGGCCAGTAACCGTCTCGAGTCAATGAAAATGTTAAGCATCTTACGCCAACATCAATTTCTCGTTTATTTATAGCCCCGTTTTCCGCTGACCATGTTTATGGACGTCGCAGCTCCTCCGTGTCTTGGCTTCCGGCTGCCTGCTGCCTGCTGCCTGCTCCCCACTCCCCACTCCCCACTCCCAATCCTTGCCAGCTCAGCGCCGGGCTCTGACGTCACTGATAAGTAGACGAGGCAACACAGCGGGGGCAATGTGGGGCACTATTCAAAGGTCGGCGCTCTGCCAACAAACACGGGTGATATGCCATATGCAACTCGCAACTCGCAACTGCAACTCGCCTTCCTTTGGGGCATTTGGTGTCGTCACTGCTGGCATATCACTGAGTCAATAACCAGCCCGCAACGGCAACAAGTTGTTGTTGCCATCGGCAAGTTTATTTGCGGCCTGATCGGCATACCCTGTAGCTGAAAGTGTTCAGAGGGTATGAACAGTCTTACAAAAGCAGCTTTATTTCTCTTAAATCTAAATTTAAGTAACTGAAAGCAAGAAGAAGTCAAAAAAGTATGTTATGGAGGCAAAAATATAATGACAAAAAAGAGGGTCCTCTCAGCACTAATATAATATTTCTTTTAGAATTAAATATCATTTAACTGGAGAAGACTCTATGGGAATAAAAGAAGAGTATATTCCCACACAGTCTCATCAAGTTAAGGTATATTTTATTTTAAAAGAAATATTTTAAAAGTAGCACATAGGTCTGGGAGATACACATTTATTTTAAAACATAATGAGATGCTCACGTGGCAGGGTATCTTGTTGGTCGCTACACTCCAGCTCACATGACTCTCTTGGCATTTTGTTGTTTTTTACTTTTTTGGCTCACGAAAAAAATTCACTGAATTTATCATAAAATTGCGAGAAACTCTGGCGTTTTTCTCCGAAAAAATTAAATGTGCGACTTGAGCTTGAGACACACTGAGGCATCGGATGCTGGAGGCTACAATGTTATTTTTGTATCTGTATCTTTGCCACCGTCTAAAGGTGAGATAAGGGCGCCTCAACGGCACTTGGACAATGCCAAAAGATATGTAAGAAGAAGTAGGGAAATGTAAGAGAAATGTAAGAGAAATGTAAGAGAAATGTAAGGGAAATGTAAGGAAAAATGTAAGGAAATTTTAAGAGAAATGTAAGGAAAATGTAACAAAAAACATGACCTTGGCCTTAGCTTGGAATTTCCGCCTAAAATCAAAGCATTCTATGACAGAATAAACCCTTTTCATTATAGTCATAGAGCAGTTATCCAATGTGCACATTTATTGGGAAATGGTTCGCAGGGCGGCGGCGCTTCCGGGAACTCGGAGTCCGGAATCCCGGTTGACATTCCGCCGAAACTGGAGCCTTAACTCTGACCCGCCGCCGCGGCGCCCTGGGAAACTTTTGCCCCTGAGCCTAATCTAATCTAAATAGAAATTTAAGCGGAAATCAGATAGCACAGCAGTGGCGTACGTACAAGTACATATCATATTATATATGCCAGAAGTCGGGGCTGCGAGCCCCTCTAAACACAAACTAAATACTAGTGTGCCACAAGCTCTGAAAAAGACGATCCCGAGCGATTTGCATTGCGCCAATTGGGTTTGTTTGAGTTGCTGGTCAGGCGTCTCGGAGATATATCTCGGGAAATCCAAAGATACCAAGATATGATCATCGCCCACATGCGATGGTGATTCATTTATCAGCTGTAATTTATGATTCGAAAGTGCGCAAATCGGTCGAGTGTTTGTCTCATAAAATGACGAAAGGGGAGCATAACGAGGTGAGTGAGAATTTATATCATAATCATAATCATAATCAGAACGTTGGCTCTGGATTATGATATAAGTCCTGAGACTATAGCTGAAACAATAAGCGAATCTCATCTTTAAAATATTCACATAAGTTCCTGGTTATAATCATTAAAAGCCGAACCTGAAAATATCTAGTTATGAGCTCTAATAATCGATCATAACCAGGAATTTTAAGGGATATTTCAAAGATGGAATTAATCTAAATGATCAGCATAGTTAATTATCATTTCAATGAGTACAATGGATAAAAAATAATTATATTAAAGAATAATAATTATTATTAAATGTTAATAAACTCTCTAGTTTCTTCCTTTATATATTATAGATTATGACATGTTTCAAGCAAACTTTTGGGGCAGTTTTCTATGAGATCTCTGACATCATTTGATAAAGCAACTAACTCTTTAATCTTTCCTTAAAGTATTTCCCTTTTCGAACAACTTTTAATTTCATTTTAAAATTTAATATTATAACTTACAAAAACCTAACTTGGTGTTAGGGAACAAGCCACCTAATTAAGCTGTAAAAAATCAATTTTTAGACATAATTTGTTGCCAAAAACCCATAAAACCCCCCTCAGGTTCTTGTTGACTCGACTAAGTAATGGTTTCGCCCACTCAAGTGACAGTGTTTTCTTCTGCTTAGACTGTAAAATATATATAATTATTTAGCCATAATATATATATCCGTAAAAATATATAATTGCTACTGCTAAAATCACCTCGTTTTCAGGGTTAATGTGAGAGGGGGAAAGTCCCCGGTCGCCAAAGTTCCCCCAATTTTTATAGTGTGTCGCTAATGGTTAATTTTAGATGCACTCGCAATTGCCGGCGATTTCCCTGCGGTGAACGATTGGGGAAAGAAAAACTCCCTCCACCGCGCCGGGCATTTCCAAGGTTCGCCCTCGAGACTGCCCCCCAGTTCCCAGTTGCCACAGTTGCCAGTTGTTGGCTCAAGCCAAGCATTTGAACCGTTTTTAATTTCGTTTGCTTTCGGCTCACAGCGTATTTGTGGCTTATTAGGTTTTCCTCTAAGGGAACGAGGCAGAGACGGAGACGGAGACGGGACTCTTGAAATCTGACTCGAACTCGGACTCGGACTTGGACGCGCATGCGGATGCGGACTCCGACTCGGAAGAGGTCCACGGTGACGAGTCTCGGCCTTTTATGATGGGAAACATTTCTTGTTGGCCGCGGCTTAAATCATGTGAATGTGAATGTGACTGCGAGTGTGATTGTGAATGTAACTGCGACTTGTAGTGTGTGGCAACAACAACAACAACAACAACAACAAGTCACGGGGGGCGTTGTTGGTGGGCAAACATCATCATCGCAACGAGACAACGATCATAATCGCGCCAAGTCAAAACCCAAAGCCCAAACCCCAAGCCGAGGCCCCATTCATGTGGCCAGGTTCAGGCCCCTCTTGGCCCCCTTTTTTTTTTTGGTGTCTTCTTGATTTTCCCTCCGATCTTTCGCTTCATTTTTACTTCTTTTTTTTGGTTTTTGGTTTTTTCTCTTCTTTTTTTTTTTGTCTTGCCTAATGACAAAGACTAATATTTTCTTCCTGTGACATATCTCTTTCGTGCATTGAATTTGCTTTTGTTGTGTGTTGTTTTGTTTTGTCTCGCTGAGAGTCTATTGCTGTTGTCGCTCCATTTAGCCCACAGAGAGGCCCGGGCCCCGAGGTCCGACGCAGCATTTTATGGAAATTATTTGTTGCATTGCGCTGCTAATGTGTTAAAACAATATCTGGGCCCAGGCCAGGCCGCCGATGCCGCCGCCGTCGGAGGCGGACAAGTGTCCGTCCAGCTGTCCGCTGTCCACTGTCCGTTGTCCGTTGTCCGTTGTCCGCCTGCCTTTTGCTTTGTATGCTGTGTGGCACAAATAAGACGGGGAAATATTTACACAAACGCTGAGGCAGGGCGGCCAGCTGTGAGCCGGGCACGCCCCTGCCGCCGCCCCTAAGTCTCATCGCGGTGTCTGTGCCTGTGGCTCTGGCTCTGGCTCTTGGCCTGGCCAAGACTCTGCCTCTGCCTCTGCCTCAGGCTTTGCCTCTGGTTCTGCAATTGGCAACTCAACGATAACAACGACAAAATGTCTAAGGACTCGAACTCACCTGGCCGCAGTTGTAGGTGGACCACCCAGCCACCGGTTGCCGTTTGTCCGCTGTCCTCTGTCCCCTGTCCCCTGTCCCCTGTCCCCTGTCCCCTGCCTCAATTAGCTCCCACTGAGACGGACTCTCACCTGCGCGACTGCGCTCACCTTGTTTTGCCAGCTTGGTCAACCGTCGGTGGTCAATGGTTGTGCGTTGGCTCAGCGCGAGCGTTGCAAATTGAAACGTTCCCTGGGTCCTTTTGGTCCTTGCTTGTCTCCTTGTTTCCATCAGCCCCCACATGGCGTATGCGTAACGGACCTGGGCAATTGTAGACATTAGGTCTTCATTTGTATCCTGTCTGCCGGATAGTCCTGCCGTTATCCTCTTTAGTTGGTTGTTAGCCCAATTGTTCTATTTAGTTATGGATCCTTGGATTTGAAGCCTAATTATTTGCTTACTTTTATAACAGTTATAAAACAGTTAAACTCAAGAGTTTGTTATATAGACATTGTAATCTGGCAATTATCAGGTTTTAGTTTGTATCAATTATCCTTAATTTTGTCTTAAAGAAGCCTTATAGTTAAGACAGTTAAGATTCCTCAAAATTCATAAAGGATTTCCAAGAAAGTGACAGAAAGACTAAACTCTTTGTAAATAAAATAATATATTCTATAATTCTAGACTGTATCATATCTCTATTCTATGCTCTCCCACATTATCCTTTCCCATCCTTTCCTCTCCCAACCCATCCCATCCCCACTTGCTTCCCCCAAAGAATGATTTAATTAATTCAATTTCCCCTCACTCAAGTGATCCTTTGAGTATTTGTTCTTCTTGATTTCTGGCCAAAATTCAAGGCAGTACTTTCTCGCTTCGACTTCCGCAGGATAATATGTGTGTGTGTGTGTCCCTTAGCGGTACACGCTGGCATCCTGCACCGTTAACACTTCCGCTTGGGCAGGCAACTTCGTGTTCGACTCCCATTGTGGATCAGGTGTTGTGTTGTCCCTGCCGCCGATGCCGTTCCCCGATGCTTCGATCCTTGGTGGTTGTCAATTGTTGTCAATGTCCTTGCCTTGCCCGATGTTGTCATTTGTTGTAGTCCTTTTGTTGCTGGAGGAGCGAAACAAATATCAGGAAATGTCATCATTTGTACAGAGGTTCGAATGGGAAGACAAGAAAGGACGAGCCATTGAATTGCAGCCAGGATCCAGGACATTGCCACACATGGCGTGAGAACAAGAGAGAGAAAGAGAAAGAGAGAGAGAGAGCCAAGAGAGTGAGAAATTGTCACTGCCAGCTGCCTTCTTTCTTTCCTTTCTCCGCGTTTGTATGTATGTTTACATGCGTCTTTCTTTCTTTTCCTCCTCTCTCTCTCTCTCTCTCTCTTCTCTCACCTCGCCTCTTTCCCTGCTTCGTTTTCCCAACGTTTTGTACTCCTTTGTACCCCCATCCCCTGCCCCGCTCCCCCCACCCCTTGCAGGCCTGTTGTATCAGCATTTCTCTCTTGCCTTGTCTTGTTTGCATTGTTCTCGCCCAAACAGATTTGATCAGTTTTTAATGAACTTCATTCATGTTTGAATGACTTTGATCAGTTCCGCTCTGGCCTCACCTATTCTTCTCTCTCTCTCTCTCTCTATCTTTGTTTCTCCCTCTGTCTCTCTGTTTCTCTCTTTTTGAGAATAGCAATTCCACAAGCCTTTTGAACGCGTGCGGTGCCAGATCTTCTCGATTTTTTATTTTGACAGTGCCCAGAGGACGGCGCAAAAAATCGGGAATTTAGGGATAAGCAAAGGATACAGGACACGCGGAAAGAACAAGGAGCGCAGGAGAAAACTGCCTGGGCGATGGCGTATAAATAATATTTCTGATTTTTTAAAGATATCATATAATAAAACCAATAAAATAGACTTGAGAAATATTAAAGGAAACTTGGAATTTTAGACTTAAAAGTCAACTCTGGCAATTCATGATCATTCTTTTTATACCCTTGCAGGGTATTATAATTTCAGTCAGAAGTTTGCAACGCAGTGAAGGAGTCATCTCCGACCCTATAAAGTATATATATTCTTGATCAGCATCAACAGGCGAGTCGATCTAGCCATGTCCTTCTGTCCGTCTGTCCGTCCGTTTCTACGCAAACTAGTCCCTCAGTTTTGAAGCTATCTGAATGAAACTTTGCAGATAGTCTTCTATATACTCTCACTCATACATATGTCGGAACGGGCCAGATCGGACGACTTTATTATATAGCTGCCATACAAATGATCCGTAAATTTATAGAAAAAAGTTATAGCTTCACGTTTTTTATCATATCTTGATCAACTCTCGGTTATAAGCTTTATATATTGTTTCAGATTTTTGGATTTAATTTTATAAAAATCGGACTACTATATCATATAGCTGCGATAGGAACGTTCGGGAAATTTTTAGAAAAAAAATTATAGCTCTGTCAGTTTTCAACATAATTTCTTCTACTTTGTTTCATATTTTTCCAGAATTTTGTTGTAAATTTCATAGGAATCGGATGACTTTATCGTATAGCTGCCATACAAACGATCAGTAAATGTAGAGAAAAAATATATTTTACTTTACATGTAAACATGCAAAAAAAAATGTAACAAAAATGTGAAACTGTAAAAATTGTATAAATATGAAACTAGTTCATATTATATTATATTGGGATAGATTATAATTGATACAATTGGAATCTGCAAGGGTATACCAACCTCGGCGTTCCGAAGTTAGATTTCTTTCTTGTTTATTTTATTTTAAGACAAAAAAACATGAGTTGCAAGTGTGCAATTGTCATTTTATCGAACTTTTACATTTCCGTTTTCCCGATATCAGACTTGGGAATTTTTATGAATTTTTTGTGATTCGAAAATTTCCCAATTAAAACAGAAACATCAATTTCTTAGCATAAACCAATAAAATATATCTTTCACTATACTTATTTTACCTTAATGCATATTTAATATTATTTTCAGTTCAGAAATGTGTAAAAATTAAGAATAAATTTTACAACTTAAGCTAAATGGGACTTTATTTGTGAATATTCAAAGAATAATCTATTCTTCTTTTATATATAAAATGTATATATTTATATAATTATTTCCCGCAGTGCAACAAAACATATCCATCGGCTAATCTCCGCCAACTCCGAGACGCATCTAAGCCGATCTCGAGTCTGAAAATCTCTCACTCTCCTCCTCCTGCTGCTGCTGCTCCTCCTCCTCCTTATAGCCAGGTTTAACGAGGCGTACAACAAATATTTTCACCAAGTGCCGACAGTTACCCCGCCCTGGCGGCTTCATATTCATAACCTTCACCTCCAGTTCCAGTTCCAGTTCCAGTTTCAGTTTTGGTTAGCCGCAGATGGAGATTGGGTTGATTGAGGGTCCTTCAGAAAGGGTACAAAACAAAGACTCTGGAAATCAGAAAATTGTATTAAATGTGTCCCACATTATGAGCGGCGGGACTGGGACTGGTACTGGGACAGGGACAGGGAGCCTGCGAGATGATATAGAAAAATTTATTATTTTACTTGTCAGAATTTGTGCAGCAGAAGATCTGTTAAGACGACAGTCGCTCATCATGATCGCGATGATTATCATTATTGAGGCACTCTTGCTTTGATCTGGCCCAGAGTTGCGCCCAGAGTTCAGAGCTCACAGCTCAGAGCTCTTCTTCCCATTTCCATTCCCATACCCATCGTTGCCCCCCGTATTCCCCTATAGAGACCCCTTCTCCACCTCCTCCTCCTCCTCGTCATCCATTGCCATGGGCGCAGCAAGTGCAGCGCGATGTTGCCGCCAAAGTTGACGCTTTGTGTCATTGTCAAGTGTTGCGCCTTGTTTGTGCTGCGGAGCGCGCGGAGAGGAGCCTCTCGAGGTGCAGGCAGGAGTTTGAGGAGCAGGAGGAGGTGGAGGGGTCCGTATCTGGATCTGTTGCTGAGTCAAAATCAGAATCCGAAACCGAATCCGAAACCGAATCAGAGTCAGAGTCCCGGCTGCGCTGCTCTATTTGTTGCCGTTTGATTTGTGATTAATGTCTCCCTCTGTTGCCTTTGTGACGCGCGGTGTCGCTGTCTAGCTGCCCGTGTGTGTCTGTGTGGCATTCAATCAGCCGCAGGGCGACGCGGGGGCAGGAACAGCCGAAATACCTCACCTGAGGGACCGAGGCCCCAGGCCCCAGGCCCAAGACCGGAGACAGGGCCATAACCCATTGGCGGTCACAAATGAAGAAAACAATGAACGAAGTCGCTTTGATAGCAATTTATATACAACTCTCGACAGAATTATAATTGAAACAATTACGAAATTCCATTGGCAGCTAATAAAATATTTAAAAAGATTAATAATAAAAATACTGTCATATAAAACGATAGTGGAGGCATTATAATCAATAAGACACCAGTAATAGTAATATTATCATTAACAAGAAAGGAAGCTATATTTTTTTCTCCACTTTTACCGATCGTTTGTATGGCAGCTATATGATATAGTCGTCCGATTCCTATGAAATTTACAACAAAATTTTGAAAAAATATGAAATACTTGTATTTCAAAGAAGAAGAAATTATGTTGAAAACTGACAGAGCTATAATTTTTTTTCTGAAAATTTCACGACCGTTCGTATGGCAGCTATATGATATAGTAGTCCGATTTTTATAAAATTTAATCTAAAAATCTGAATCAATGTATAAAGCTTATAGCCGAGAGTTGATCAAGATATGTGAAAAAACAGTGAAGTTATAATTTTTTTTATACAAATTTACGGATCGTTTGTATGGCAGCTGTATGATATAGTCGTCCGATCTGGCTCGTTCCGTTCGTTATGTACGAGTGAGAGTATATAGAAGACTATCTGCAAAGTTTCATTCAGATAGCTTCAAAACTGAGGGACTAGTTTGCATAGAAACGGACAGACAGACAGACGGACAGAAGGACAGACGGACAGACGGACAGACGGACATGGCTAGATCGACTCGGCTGTTGATGCTGATCAAGAATGTATATACCTTATAGGGTCGGAGATGATTCCTTCACTGCGTTGCAAACTTCTGACTGAAATTATAATACCCTGCAAGGGCATAAAGAGAAATAAATTCTTAAAAGAAGACCAGCATAGGATTACCCTTCTATCGTAACCAAATGATCAAGAAAAGTGACAGGAACTCTTGATTTTATTTACAAGTGTACCAACATGTCATTATATATTTATTTATTATATTATTTATGCATCTCATATTATTTATCTATTTGTATTTAAATTTCTTGTTTTTATTTTAAACTCTAATTTAATTCTGTTTGAGACAATCCAATAAATGTACATGAGTACTCAGTACTCAGTGCAGTAGAGTTTATAATATTTTAATATATATACTATATTATTATACTATTTAGGTTAGTTTAGTATTGTAAACTTCTCTATCTATTGTAATAAATAAATAAATAAATATGATTACCTACATATATTCATTATTCTTATATAACATTTTATATACATTTTTGATCATTTATACTTGTTGTTACGATTCCGAATTCACTTGGCTTAAAGCCCCCTTGCCACCCCGTTTGCTTATTTGTCACAGGGCTTTGGCACCTCGATTTCGGCAGCGAATAAATGCGATATAAAAAACGCTTTTGCCCGCTACACCGTTATGTCTAACAAAAACAAACAAGCCAGAGGAAGCCTTGGCCAGGAGCGGATCGGAGCGGACGCGGACGCGGAGCCCTGCCTGGCTAATGGAGGAATGGAGGAAGGTGGAGGCCAGGTGAAAAAGGTAGCGACGGAGAAGGAGGCAGCTCCTCCGGCGAGTCACGTTCGCCAGGTTGCATAAATCAAGTGACAGTCACCGCCGACGACGACGACGATGCAGTGCGTATGCGTGTGAGTGTGAGTGTGTCACTAGCGCAGCGGACAGAGCGGACAGCGGACAGCGGACAGAGCGGACAGAGCGGACAGCAGGCAGGCAGGGAACACGGAGCACCGCGAGATGCTGTGCCGGTGATTATGACGACAAACCATAAAACGCATGGCAGGATGAGCGAGCGAGCAAGCAGCGCGTACGCGTCGCGAGTTATTCCGTGGCTTCCAGGAACTTTGCCCGCTGCTGCCGCTGCTGCTGCTGCTGCTGCCGCTGCTGCTGCTGCTGCTGCTGCTGCTGCTGCCTGGCGGTGGCTTCATCCTAGACTTAATCCATGCACGCACCACCGCAGCCACCGAGTGCGAGTGCGAGTCCGGAGTCCGGAGTCCTGTGCGAAATGCAAAACAATATCATCATAAAAAGGTAGCTGCGCAAGTCGACCATGTCCACGAGCATGTCCAGGGTCCCAGGGTCCCAGAGGCAATAACCAAAACTAAAAACTGAAAACTGAAAAACTCCAAACTGTGAGGCGGAAAACTAAAAGCCGAAAACCAAAAACCAAAACCGAGAAGCCAGAGGAAACCAGAGAAACCCAAACCCAAACCCAAAACCAAACTCAAACCCAACGCCAGAGTCCGCACTCGTGACCGCTATAAATCGATGAAGTCATTGTGTGAGAGCCGCAGGAGCAACAGGGACAGAGCCTTCGGCTTCGGCTTCGCCTTCGAGTTCGAGTTGAGTTTTATTTTTATTTTAATTTTCGTACTTGGTTCGATTTTATTGCCGCCTCATAAAAGTAGCATAAACATGTTAGTAGCCTTTTGCTACCGCTACTTAAGTTAGTTGCCAAACGCTTCGTGCCCTTTTCCGGGGATTTACGAATTTGTTGCACATTTTATTATGTGATCTTGCGACCCGATTGGCCATATATTCCCTGGAAAGGGTATCTATGTCTGTTAGAGCCCAGCTGGGGGGCTAGCCTCCCCTCTAGCCTCCCCATCAGCTTGATCAGCTTGATTTTAGGGTATTCCGAAGGTCGACTTTGAAGCGACTCGAGTTCGAGTTGAGTTCGAGTTCTCGTGAACTTTTCTTTCAGTGTCAAAGTGTAATAAAATATTACTCATGGTAATTAAAATTTTGTGCTGCGCTGTTCGCTCTTCGCCGGGCTGCTTTTATTTCTTCGCCGGCGGCTCAAGTTCAATGAGTACACGGAGTACGCGGAGGGTCCGAGGCAGAGGCAGGGGCAGGCAGCAAAGTGAAAAAATTAAAACAATTAAAAAGCGTTTGTCGAGGTGCTCAAGTTGAACACAAAAACAATGAAAAAAAAAAAAAAGAATGAAATAAAATAAAATCCGCTGCCTAGGACGGGGCTTTTCCGACGGAGGGGGAGGGGCCGGGGGCCGGGGGCGCGTCTCTGCGCCTGCGCAGCTCATAAACGCGCACAAGCGAGCTGCGCTGCCGGCGACAGTTCAACGACATGTTTATTAAGTCATACGCAAAATTTGTTAGGCCTCTTTGCCTGGGACTGGAACTCGAACTGAGACTGGAACCCAGACTGCGACTGGGACTGAGACTGGGACTGGGACCTGGACGCAAAGCGGCCTCTTAACTGTCTGAGAACCCCGGAGAAGCCGGCCGAGATTTATGCGGCCGCACTCTATGAGATTACATAAATGGCCATTAAAATGTATGCTAATAAAAACAAGATATGTCCGACCAGACAAGCGCACAAATTATATAATTAAGACCCGACGCAGTCGGTGCGGAATATTATTTACTTGCCTCGACGGCACACATAGAACATGAACTGGAAAAGCTAACACTTCCACCGAAAAACAAATGATGAAAAATTCACACCCTACTCGGTGGATATAGGTTAGGTTATAGGCGGATATAATCATTTCCGATTTATGCTGTTTTCTAATCAACAAAAAATCAATAGGAAAGGACTTTAGTTATGAATCGAAAGCAACATTGGAAGCTATTTTCCTGGTCTCTTGAATAGTGTCGCCTAAAGTTACGAATTATAAACTATTGAGTATCCTTAAATAGGATTGATTAAGCTAAACTGAACTATTTTTGTATATTGTATATAAAAGATATTATATGATACATCTCCACATAACCATATAGAGGTTGTATTAAGATATGCCTTTCTATCCATTTTATTGTAGTAATCAATGCAATAATCAATTATAAGTTTCTAACTTATCGCACAAGGAATAAATATATAATCGGAACTTATATCTCATCGAAAATTCAGCAAGCTTTAATTCATCGAAATTTGAAAATAAAAGAGAAAAAACGTTTTTTTTTAGGCAGAAGTCAGGAATATATTTTATAATATTTTGAGTTACAGAAACATATGATTTATTTATATTTACTCATTCGGTGCATTGTAATTTCTGATTTTAATTAAAGTATTCAAAAAATAAGAAAAAATGTCATATAAGACCTATAGTATCGATATTATCGATACAAAATCTGAAATAAATGCATTCCTTATGTTTTGATTATATTTTTAAACAATTATTCGTAAAAGAAACATTTCATAACGTAAAAACCTACCGATGTTGGTAAGATACAATTTCAGAGAAAATATAAATATTTTACTTATTTGTATATTTTTACAAATTAAAAAAATGATTTATACAAGAATAATAATAATACTATTTAAAGTATATTTAGGCTTCTATTTGGCATAGTTTGATAGATCAAAGCGGACACATATATCAAGTTAAATTATCAATTTATGTATCGGTCTTCTAGGCAGCTTAAGTATATTATCTTAAAATAAAAATGCGAAAAAAAGTTATTTTACTTGACTTAAACAAACCCATATCGATATTATCTAAAAAACTTATCGAATTCAACGTTTAAAAAAAGTTAAGTTAAGTTTATAAATGAATTTATTTTATTTGTTAGGAAGAATAAAATAGTAAAAAGTAAATTAATGCTCTTTTTTTACTCTGAATATCGATTTCTTGCTCAATAACAATTTTTTACACTTTTTTACACTCGGAATATGAATTTTTTTCTCCCTTATCGCAAGGTTAAATGATCGATTTATGTATCGATCTTACGTAAAATATTGATGCATCCCGATATATCAATATTTTCTTTTCTCTCTCTCTCTTATTATTATCAAACTTTTAATTTATCATCTTTAAATCGAGATTCGATATAGAAGAGTTCAATTTTTGTTCCTAGTTCTACTGATGTTATACGAGTTATTTCTGCAACTTCTGTAAATGTTTCTCCCAAGACTTTTATTAGCTTAGGCCACTGTTGACAAGTCTCAATCGAAGTGGGCTTCCTTTCCACTCATTCAGCTCGTAAAGCTGATAAACAACCAAAAACCGATGAAAATATTCGCGGCGCAATCGAAGCGCTCGATCGCAGCACGAGCTCAAGCCTCAAGCCGCGAGCCTCAAGCCTGGCTGCCGGCCGGCTTGGCAAACGTAAATAATAACAACTGTAAAAATCATAATAATAACAATAACATAGCGCTCGGCCAGCGCCGATAAAAATAATAAACAAGTAGTGGCGGTGAAGGAGAGGGGCGCGGGTAAATATTGAAAGGCGAGCGAAGCGCTTGCAAATGCAAATCACACGCCCAATTTAACAAATTAATTGAATCGCTTTGTAAACAATTCGAATTTCAATTGCGGACGCGGCAGCGGCTAATTGAGTGGGTCGATGGATTTAGGGGGAAGCCCCGGGGAGAGAGCCAAATGGGGGGAATATTTATATGGGATATATATATGGGATTGTGATGAGAGATGTTGGGATTACGACGACGCAGTTGGAAGTGACATGTGTCAGCGCGAGTCAATTAGGATGGCCTTTAAATAAAATGCACAATTAAAGATTTATGTGGCAAAAGTCAACTCTCGGAATCCTTTTTCCTTTCCGGCGAATCCTTTGACTGGCAAGTCTCTCCTAGGCCACCCATCAATCAATCAGCGCCCAATTAGGGCTGATCAATCGCCGCTTTGATCCATCATTGCACTTATAATTATAATTGAAGCCACTCTCCCTCTCCCTGTCTCTCTCTCTCTCTCTCTTCTGCCACAAGAGGATGCCACATAATTGAGTTGTCACTTGTCTGCAGCTCAATCGCTCGGAAACGGGAAACCCAGGCGAGAATGGGAAGTCGGGAGTTTGGCCAAAATAGATACAGATATTCTTGCAAGGACAGGACTGAGACTGAGACTGAGACAGAGCTGGGTCTGGGTCTGGGTTCCTGGAAGGTGTTGCAGGACAATAAAAAACACAAAAAGAGATTGGGAATTTGTGAGACGGCGAGGAGAATGGGAAAAAGAGGAGCGCAAATGGCAGGACAATGGCAAAAAGTGGCACAGCGCACAAAGGGCTGCACAAATGCAGTTATCTTTTGCAAATTCCGTCCGTAGAAATGATGGGTTATTAAATGTTGTTAATCTCTCTCCTCGAAGCCGGGCCCAGGCCCAGGCCCAGGCCCAGGCCAGTCCCTTGGCACATATTCAAATTTCAGAGGCAGGTAGCCATCGTTCTCGGCCTGACCGCTATGGCAACCACTGTTATGGCCAGGTCAGAAGGACGGACAATGCCGGCAGGACCTGCAGGGGATGGCTGTCGAGCCTCTTGGCATTTGCCTTTATTGTGCACGCTGTTTAAATATTTACCGAGTTTTACAATATTTATGACAGCTAAAAACATAACAACACCTACTTACCCAAAGGGCTCAGCGAGCGAGAGAGAGAGAGAGAGAGATCAGGCCTAAAAAGGGGACACTTGACACTGGACCTGGACTCGGACTCGGACTCGGGATGCAGATATAACCTCTGGTCTGGTCTGGTCTGGTCCGGCTTACAGCGTGGACTTCCTTCGATCGATTGCAATCAATAAACGGCTTAGACGGCATTATGCAGCACCACTACGTCTCGGGCTAATCCATTTGCATGTCAACAGCAACAGCAACAGCAACAGCAATAGCAAGAGCATGTCCTTGGACCTGTCCTGTCTGTTGTCCCGTCTGCTTCCGTTCGCTGAGCGCTAATAATCCGACTGGACTGGGCCCTAAGTTGCCACTAAGCGCCCTAAACGGAGCTTGGCAATAAGCCAAGGCATTAAAAAGTAAATTTGCCTAAATCCGCTTAAAACAAAGCGGGGATTTGGTACGAGGAGACAGACGAGTACTCGTCCTCGTCCTCGTCCTCGTATTCATATTCCAATTCAGACTCTCATCGAAGACAAGTGCAGCCGTGTTTTCGTTAACCCCGAGGATAAACAGCAGCTCATCTGGCGGCTGATCCCGAGCCGGACTCTCGCTGATGACGGCTTCGGGCTCAGCTTTATAGTAATAGAGTGCTGCACTTGGCACAGAAACTTTCATTGAGAGCCCGGTTTCATTGATCGGAGTCCATTCATTGGGTTGCTATGCACATGATACAGGTAGATACTCAAAGGGGGATCGGTATCTAGTAACTGGGGTGTTTCCACAAGGGGGAGCTGTGGAGAAGAGGTGCTAATAGCTGTCCTTGGAGATCGTAAAACGATTTGCTCTTAGAGAGATGAAATAACTAGGAATCTCAGAGTTGCCCAATGGCTTGAGACTTTAACTCGAAGATAGCTTATACTTTCGTTATTATATTTAGCACAGCTTCCGATTAAAGAGAATTTTCTTTCACAGACTAAGATCTAAAGAACCTGAAAACTAGCATAAAAGTTCGCTTAAAATTCGCAAGTAGGAATTCTGTGACATACTTGAATTGCAGTTGAGTTTTGTGGTATAAGCAACCTTCCAACACTGGTCATTTGAATAAAATCAACCACATGCCTTCTCCAAGCTACTTCCATATAAATTTCTTCAAATAACATCCTATATTTCCCTTTCCCCAATCAATCCACTTGAGTTTTCAGTTTCGTTTCAGTTTATTGTTGGCTTTATTTCGCAGCTGGATTAAGTATAATTCAATCGGTTCTATAAATACGAAAATCGATTTCTAGCGGCGATCTTACGCTATGTACAATTAGGTTAAATACGAACTAGTCAAGCACTATATCACAGATGTCAAAAACACAAGCTAGCCTAGCGAAAAAAAAAATGTTGGGGGCGCTTAGGTCGAACTTAGAGCCTAGATACGATCGGTTAGCTTAGCCTACGGGCGGGGGACTTGGGATTGACAGGATGAGGGTCACATAATACTCCGGGTCAGGTGTCAGGTGCTGGGCGATTGGCGATTGGCGATTGGCGGCTGCTCTTATGTGACTAGAACGGCAACGGCTGAGGGTCTTCTTCTCCAATAAATACGTACGAGTCTGTGCTGGCAATTAAATAATTTACTTAAGCTACGATCGGTCAATTGACGGTTAAATTAATGGCGGG